>PVJD01009155.1:0-65660 GCA_004026545.1 Mormoops blainvillei | reverse complement strand
GAAACTACTAGAACTGATAAATGACTTCAACAAAGTAGCAGGATACAAAATTAATATTCAGAAATCAGTTGTATTTTTACAGGAAAATAATGAACTAACAGATAGGGAAATTAAGAAAACAACCCCATTCACAACTGCTTCAAATAGAATAAAATACCTAGCAATAAATATAACCAAGAATATAAAAGTCCTGTAGTCAGAAAATTATAAGACACTGAAGAAAGAAACCAAAGAAGATACAATTAAGTGGAAGCACATACTGCGTTCATGGATAGGAACAATTAATATCATTAAAATGTCCACGCTACCAAAAGCAGTCTATAGATTCAACACAATTCCTATAAGATACCAAAGACATATTTCACAGAACTAGAACAAATATTTCAAAAATTTATATGGAATCACAAAAGGTCGCACATAGCAACAGTGATCCTGGGAAAGAAGAACAAAGCTGGAGGAATCACGCTATCCAGTATCAAACTATAAGGCCACAGTAATGAAGACAGCATGGTACTGACATGAAAACAGACACAGAGATCAATGGAACAGAATAGAGAGCTGAGAAATAAAACCACGCCTTTATAGTCAATTCATGTTCAGGAGAGGAAGCAAGCACATACGATGGACTAAAGATAGTTTATTCAATGAATGGTGTTGGGAAAAATTGGACAGGCATATGCAGCAAAATGAGACTAGACCACCTTCTTACACCACACATGAGGATAAATTCAAACTTAATTAAGTTCTTAAATATTAGATGTGAAACCACGAAAACCCTAGAAGTAAACACAGGCAACAAAATCTTGGAGACTGCTCATAGCAATATTTTATTGGATATATTTCCCTGGGCAAGGGGAACAAAAGAAAAAATAAACAAATGGGGCTACATCAAACCAAAAAGTTTTTGCACAGCAAAGGAAATCATAGACAAATAAAAAGACAACCCATTTAATAAGAGAGCATATTCATTGATACACCCGATAAGGGGTAAATATCAAAAATTCATAAAGAACTTATAAAACTCAACACTAAAATAACAAATAATCCAATTAAAAAATTGGCAAAGGACCTGAATAGACACTTATCCAAAGAGGACATACAGATGGCCAGTAGATATATGAAAAAAATGCTCAATGTCACTAATCACCAGAGAAATGCAAATTTAATCCACTATGAGATATGATTTCATGCCTGTTAGAATGGCTACCATCAATAAATCAACAAAAATGGGTACTGGCTAGGATATGCAGAAAAAGGAACCCTTTTGCACTGTTGGTGGGAATGAAGACTGGTACAACCACTGTGGTAAGTAGTATAGAGATACCTCAAAAAATTGAAAATGAATCTTCCTTTTGGCCCAACAACCCACTTCTGGGAATATATTTGAAGCAACCCAAAACACAAATTTGAAAGAACACAAGTACCCCTATGTTCATTGCAGCCTTACTTACAATCACCAAGATATGGAAACAGCCCAAGTGTCCACCAGTAGATGAGTGGATAAAACTACTAGGGAACATTTACCCAATTGAATACTTCTCAGTCATAAAAAAGAAGAAAATTTCACCCTTTGCAACAGGATGGATGGACCTGGAGAACATTATGCTAAGTGAAATAAGCAATCAGAGAAAGACAAATACCATATGATTTCATTCATATGTGGAATCTAATGAACAAACTGACAGTTATGGGGTGAAGCTTAGGGGTTGGAGGGATTGAGCAAACAGGAAAAAGGACTCATGGACGTGGACAATAGTGTGGTGATTGTGGAAGGGAAGAGTGGTATATGGGGTGAAAATGGTAATGGAAAAATGCATTAAAAAAGCATAAAAAAGAATTTTAATGCTTTGCAATCTATATTGCAAGTATATATTCACAGGAGTTATCATTTGCATCTTAATTTTATTTATATTTATTTGTTTTTTAAAACTTAAGTACATATTGATCTTTTTCTTCAGGATTTTTATACTGATTTTCTGACAAGATCAGTCATCACTGACTAAAATTAAATAGCCCCATATACTTATGATTTTTCCAGCAAACTTATGGGGTTTTTAAAAGTTACCTTATTTTTTAATCCATAAAATGTATACATTATAAATCTTTATGCATTTGTAATATTTTTTTAACCTACTAACAATTATGAGATATACTCATACCTAGAAACAGAAAATTCTTCCACATTAATGTTTATCTGTTACATATCTTACCAATTGTATTTGTGCTTGATTCTTTCACTAGATTATAAACAAAAAACATGAACATATAAAGAAATCAAAAGCTGCCCTGGCTGGTGTGGCTCAGTGGATTGAGTGCCGACCTGTGAAACAAAGGGTCGTTTGTTCGATTCCCAGTCAGGCCACATGCCTGGGTTGTGGGCCAGGTCCCCAGGAGGGGGCTTGCGAGAAGGAACCACACATTGATGTTTCTATCACTCTCTTCCTCCGTTCCTCTCTCTCTACAAATAAATAAACAAAATCCTAAACAATATATCAAAAGCAAATCATTAAAATTTTCAGGTAAAACTTTTTTTTTCTAAAATACTAGTTGCAGCATCTGTATTTTGATATTGATTAAAAAAATAGATTTACTCTACATGTAATTGACATGTAAGTTGAAAAACAATTCAAATATTTTTTCAACCTTGTTGGACCCATGCTGGTTTTCTATAGTGCATTTTACTTCCTCCTTCATTGTCTATTCTGCTCCAGCAGTTTTAGCAGATACATGGGGATCATCAGGCTCACGGCCTTCCCATTGTCATTAATAGTGCTTATAGATAAGATGTTATTGCTAAAGCTGTTCTATAAACTGGTACAATGTCCTATACATTCTATATAACCCAGTCCTAGCTTTAAAATATTCGACCAGCAAAAGTGATTTCGAAAGACATTACATTCCACCTCCAGTGCAACGAGGAGGGGGAGATTCGCAGTTAAAAATCAGACTTGCAAAACTAAAGCACAAGAGGGCACTGAGCAGAGAGCATGAAGGCGGCACCCCATCAGCTTTAGGTACAGGAGGCTCTGAGCCCTGACCGTAAACTTGTATTGACATTGCTCAGAACCTACATTTTTATTTCATGAGTCTTCTGATTCTTATTTCTCATTTTACACCATTTAAATTAATAGGAAACCTTGCTGTGCTATGCCTGAAGCCTCTTGTATATCTATGTTCAGTGGAGCTAAACCTGTGATTCTTTTAATTTATTTTTAATTTATAATGCTTGAGGACATTTCTATTTATCACTCTCTTTTCAAGGTTTTTAAGGCCTTTATGAGAATCTCCCTAAAGAATCATCCTTTGAGTAAGATAATGACTCCTCTTTCCCAATCACAGGATTTCCTGGAGGTCCTGAATTTTCCCACTAGATGTTTAGCTTAGATGTAATTTTTTTCACATTTGAATTTGTTATAACTTGACTTCTATCCACTCCCCTCAGAGAGATTCCTTGACTAGTCCATTGAGCCAACTTTACTATTATTTCAACATACATTTGGCTTATGTGTTGATCATTCAATGTTTTGATTACTTGACCTTGTCTTGCTCTTTCCTGTGAGTCTTACATGTGATTAACTTGAGCTTCTCTCACCAACCTGGTTTCTTTCTTTCATCAAACCCTGTCTATTGCCTGGGTCCACTTTTTCCTCTCTTGCCTAAGAAATTCTAGTCATAAGCCTTAGACCCTCTGACTTAACCATGGTTCTAGTGGCTTGTCTAAACTCAGCATTTTAGACCATTTTACCTGCCTAACTTTAAACCATGGTTCCAAATCTGAGAGCATCAGACTACTAAGTTCCTCAAGGGTAGTAATGAGTCCTTATGGAATTTCAAAAATTTTTAAGTCTGATGAACATTTCAATTCATAAATTTTAATTCAGTAATGCTGATATAAAGTTCTAATAACTTTCTCTTTGTTTAGAAAAATAGGAGACAAAAATTATTACTTAATGTAATTTAGTATAGGAAAAAATTCAGAAAATGAATATCATATGGTGAGTGGAGAAGAGATATATCAAAAGGATTCCTTACTATATTATAAAAATGTCTGTATTGACTACACTCCAGAATCAATAGTGGCACTTACTAGTTTAATTCCATAATTCAGACTTAAATCGAATGTACAACTTGTCTTCCTTCATGGGTTTTTTTTTCATTCTATCTTTCTAGAAGTTTAGTTTTAAGGTTCATTTACTTTTAAAAGGAAGTTTCATATGCCTTTGGAACATCCACGTTTGTGCCTTTGATAATTGCTTATTTTTTAACAAATCATCCTCATAATTACATGGATGTACAAGGTCTGTCCAGAAGGTACCCAGCCATGTAATATGAAAAATAGAAACACTTACTGAAGAAGTTTCAGTATATAAGAAAGATGGTACATAGGACAATGAAAGATCAGACTCCTTCAAAGTAGGCACTTTAGGACCTCACAGTTTTCCCAATTGCCATCAGCTGCCCCATTGTATTTTCATGAATCTCATCAATGGTCTGAAATCTCTTTCCCTTCAAAGCTGATTTTAGTTTTGGGAAAAGCCAGAGGTCGCAGGGTGCCAAATCTGGCCTGTAGGAAGGCAGAGTCACCTGGGTAATTTGATGTTTTGTCTAAAAACTCTGCACAAGATGTGATGAATGAATGGGCACATTGTTTTGATGAAGCTGCCAATCACCAGTAGCCCATACCTGCAGCCTTCTGAATCATCTGAATAGTTTCTGTGGAGGATGTTTAAGCTTAACACAAAATTTGGCGCAGATTCGTTACTCTGTTCACTCACTTTGAATGCAACGGACACACAGTACACATGTTCACTCAATGGCGTCTACCACCCCCACTGACTAGTATAATGAAGTCATCATTGTTCATGCATGCACATTTCAGTCCACTCTCCTTGCCTGCCTGGTCACATAGACATCATGCAAACAGTTCTCATTATGTTAACAATGGCTGTACTTTTTCTGCACAGACCTTTTATGTTTAAGACTCAGGGCCAAGGAGATCATGAGAAGTTAGGGAACTTAGAGTATCTTTTTTCCAGACCCTGGTTAGCTGTAGTAGGCCATATGCAATGAGTTGTCCTACAAGTCATAACATGTTTCAGTGTTATTTATAATTTTGGTTATATTTGTCTGTCTTGCATTTTTTGTTTTGCAAAATACTTTTTATTAATGTAATGTGGTCCCCTTTAGAAACTTGATCCTTTTGTTATCTGAAAACCGTCACTGAAATTTAAATTTATATTTTTCTTTTATAAACATCTGCAAAGCTGCATTCACCCTGTAATACTTAGAATGATACCATCTACAGTAACTGTACATTTCTCTGTTACCTAGGTTAAAGGTATACATTGTGGAGACATAAAGTATTCAAATATTTATTTAGATATGGGACTAGTTATCAACTCTGAAAGTTAAGGCATTAATAGTGGAAAAGGCCTTGGCACCTACATTTTGTCTAAAATAGACGCAGGCTGAGGGATTAAACTGCAGTGACCTAACATGACCTCTTATAGCCCCTTGTTTCTCCCTGAAGAGAAGTCCAGCATAGTGGCCGTTTGCCTAAAGCCTGAGGTTTTCTTACCCTAGCTTCCCCATCATGACACTGTGGCAGTTATCTTAAGATTTTCACCAATGACTCAAATATTGAAGTGCATCCAGGACAAGAGAAAAATAGGTATTAGAAAAATGTTATTGAGCAGGCACAGGAAGAAAAGCATTAGTTTATTTTACTTATCTTTATTATTGCTTGAGGTCATGAACTGTGTGTGAGTGTGTGTGTTTGTGAGTGTGTATTGGTTTTTGTATGTATAATAGTGACCAATATGAGTGAGATCAAAAGACAAGTGGTTTTTTAATCAACCAATAGATATGTCATCTGAGAGTTAAAAAAGCTTCTGGCACATTGCACTAGATTTGAGGCATGTTACCCCAGAGGCAGACTTATTATTTGTAAGCATTAAGTTAGACAAAAACACAAAGTTTAAATCTGGACAAAGCCAAAATTCCCAGAACTAAACATTATGACACTCAGAAATGATTCATGCTGGGAAGAAACTTGGACTGTTTTCACCAAATCCTGACAAAGCAGACCACTATGCTATTGATTATAAAGTAGATCTTGCCAAAGTGAAGTAACTGGCCCAAACTCTGTAAATGACCATTTTTCAGATGACACATAATTTTTGGGAACTCTACAAACTAAGGAACTAAAATATGAACCAGTGGAAATTTTCTAGACCTGTGGCCAATTAAATTGCATAAAGAATGGTTTACATAAGGGAGATAAAGGGTAATGAAAAAATGCAATAAAATAATTAAAAATAGAAAATAAAAAGTCAGCCATGAGTTTTACCCCTTTATGTGATTTCTTGATAACTTCTCCCAAATTCCACACCTGAATTTCAAGTCCTCAATGGCATTTTTACTGGGCAGAGGTTTGCTAATGTTGCTAATACAACATACCCCAATGCTCCTCATCATTTTCACCCCATAGTTTAGCTCCTTCTCTTGATTCATTAATCATGGTTTCCAATATTCTTTTTTGTGTGTGTGTGTGTGTGTCACAGAAGCCTAAGGCCTACAAGGGCTCTGTGATTTATGTCTCTTCTTTTTCCCATTACTAATGATTCATCAAGAGCTGTCAATTTCTGCCCCCTGCTGATCCACACAGCCCTTTCTTCTTCTGCATCACCCCAGCTGTAGTTAACTGTCTTATTACTGTTTACCTAAACTGCTGCTATAACTCTTTTCCCTGCCTTCAGTGTTGCTTCTAATCTATTCATTCCACATTTGGCTGCCGAATTAATCTTCCTAAAGTACAGTTTTGATTATGTCACTCCTGCTCAATGACCTTCAAATCTCTCTTCTTTGCTTATCAATAAGCTTAAACTTTCTAGCCTTTGACATTATAATCTAGGTTTATTCTTATGAGTTTAGCATTAATGTTTTTGTTTTGTTGAAACTCTAGCAAAACTGAACAATTCAACATTCTGCAACCATGCCTGGAAGCTTTCATCCACCAAAGGTCTTAATTATTTTTTCTACCTGGAATGTTTTTAATGTTAGCCATTAAAACCTCTTCAGCTTTTCGGAGGAAGGTTTGGCTTTCCCTAAATACCTTGGATACACAGTCTGTAGGGTTCTCAGGGCATATGTGAGGGTCCATAGGGCAAACATGAGGACACATGGGGAATTGAGTACAGACAGAGATGGAAAAATAGAGGTAGAAGATGGAGGAGTAGGGGCTGGAAGGCAGGGGCGAGTAAGTCTGAGAATTCTAAATTTGAATCTGATCTTCCAGGTCACTGTGAAATTATGCTCATCAAAGTAGGATGATAAAACATACTTTAATAGTTTGTTAGTCTAACTTTTACATATTTGGACATGTGACATATAGGCCTCCATTTATAGTCTTGCACTGGCTCTAACAAGCATTAGAAGCAGGCCTGCTTTTTAGTCATCATACTCAAGGTTTGAGCACATTGTTTGTCATCTGGTAGGTTTTTATTAATATTTACTGACTATAGGATGAAGTCTGCTGCTCTTTCTTTGAAATACTAGAGCAGTTTATAACATATATTTGTCCTATGGTGCTAATCACTGTACTCTGTAATTTCCTGCATTTTGTTTATGTCTTGGCATCTATATGGTAACCTCTGTGAAAGAATGAGTGTAATGCTCTACATCCCACGTTGCTTGCATACTAATGGAGGTGAAAAATTATTTATTGGATGAAAAGTGGAAACCCAGAATTTCCTTTAGAAGAGGTTTATGGGTCCATGGGATTTGATAGCTTTGATATATCTCAGAGATTAAGAAATTGACTCCAGGAAAGTCACTTGACTTACTCTAGGCGGTTGATTATTAGTAGCTACTGTGGGGATAGAATTCAAGGATCCTGACGACCTCCTCTTGAAGTGTAGGCTATATTAGCACATTGTGTTACACATTTTTCAGGAATTGTCATTAAGAAAGACATAGCGTTAATAGAGTATCTGTGGCAGTATTCTCTTTCACAAATGTTAACAGTCAACTTGTGAAGTAGAATAAGCTCAGATAAAGATATTAAGCTCATAAGGACTGAAACTTTCTAGAGGAGCTTAGTTTGTTCACATCCATAATAGACACACATTGAAAATTTAGCCAAGTGTTCCTGTTGTTGGCATACAGTTTATCCAGAAGACAGAGGGACTATGTTGCAGCAGTTGTCTTCATAAAGATTGAATACTAATGCTGTTTAGAACACCCAACCTGAATATGTGTTTATATAGGGCATTGCTGTGAGCAAATACTGTCAAATTAGGACATTTCTATTTCAATAAGGTATTGAAAAGGTTTACAACATTATGCATATAAAACACAATAACACTAAAATCTGTTTAAGCACTTAAACCATAAAGCCTTTGTACTCAGAAATATATATATATATACATATATATATGTGTGTGTGTATATATATATATATATATATATATATATACCGTGTATTCTAATATACCTATATAATGGGTACGGTAGAGAAACATAATGCTTGAAATTGTAATGGTCTGTGAGAGATATCTTAATACCGGTCCTACAGCACTTGACAAATAATTTATTTAGTGAAAGGAAACGTAGTCATGTTTTATTGTTTCAAGTCATTACCAAGATAAAATAAGATTAAAAATTTTGATACTATGTATATATTCCTTGTGTAAGTATTTTGTGTTTATTTGTGTTAAGTACTTGTGGTAATTAATTGAAGGAAACTTGGTGGTTAGAGGATATAATATAATAGTTATTTACAGGAGGGATATTTTCTGCACGAGTCTGCATTCCCACCAACAGTGTACTAGGGTTCCCTTTTCTCCACGTCCTTGCCAGCACTTGTTTGTTGATTTGTTTATGATGGCCATTCTGACTGGTGTGAAGTAGTATCTCATTGTGGCTTTAATTCGAATCTCTCTGATGGCTAGTGATGCTGAGCATCCTTTTATATGTCTCTGGGCCCTGTGTATGTCCTCCTTGGAGAAATGTATGTTCTGGTCCTTTGCCCATTTTTTAATTGGTTTGTTTGTCTTCCTGGAGTGGAGTCATGTGAGTTCTTTATATATTTTGGAGATTAAACTCTTGTCCAAGGTATCATTGGCAAATATATTTTCCCATGTGGAAAACAGTATAGAATTTCCTTGAAAAACTAAAATGGAACTGCCTTTTGACCTAGCAATTCCACTGCTGGGATTATACCCTAAATTGAGAATCCTGAAACACTAATTCAAAAGAACCTATGCACCCCAATGTTCATAGCAGCACAATTTACAATAGTCAAGAACTGGAAACAACCTAAGTGTCCAAGAGTAAATGAGTGGATCAAAAAACTATGGTACATTTACACAATGGAATACTATGCAGCAGAGAGAAAGAGCGAGCTACTACCCTGTGCAACAGCATGGATGGAACTAGAGAACATTATACCAAGAGAAATAATCTAGGTGGTGTAAGACAGATACCATATGATCTCACCTATAAGTGGAACCTAATAAGCAAAATAAACAAGCAAGCAAAATATAACCAACAACATTGAAATAAAAAAACAATCTGATAGTAACCAGAAGAGAGGAGGGAAGGTGATAACAGGGGAAAAGTGGGGGAAGGGTCATCACAGAACATGTTAAAGGACCCATGGACAAAGCCAAATGGGGGAAGGACTGATGGTGGGAGGGGTGGGGACGGGAGGTTTGGGAAAGTGGTAGCAGGAAAATGTTGACCAAAAAAAAAAAAAATCGACAGGGGAGGCTAAGTATAGTATAGGAAATTGAGAAGCCAAAGAACTGATATGTATGACCCATGGACATGAATTAAGAGATGTGGGGATGATGAGATGGGGTGCAGGGCAGAAGGGATAAAGGGGAGAAAAAATGGGACAACTGTAATAGCATAATCAATAAAATATACCAAAAAAATAAAGGAGGGATATTTTCTTCTAGCAGTTTGATACTGTGATAGCACTTAGCCTAGGAGTTGAAGATATAAACTGACTTTTTACTATTTTACTTCTAACACCTTACTTAATTCAGATATTCTTTATCCTTTAAAGTAGGAGGGGGATAGAGTTAGAAGTGCTTCTGAAACACGTGAATGAGATGAGAAAACTAGGTGTTTTAATGCCTCTGATTGGATATTTTAATGACATTCTTCTCTGGGATGCAACTGTGAGGTCTGCTCAACTTGAAAAAGAGGATAAACCTTAGTCATCTGCTATTAATTTTGACTGGATGATTCCACAGTGCATCAAACAGCAATAAAAGAGAAAGGCAGATGGCATAAGGAAATGCACACATTTGTGATCTGAATCATTCAAACATGGATTTGCTAGTGAAGTGTCCCTAGGTTGTACCTAAGTGTGAGCATTTTGAATTTGGCCTGGCTTGTATGAGGCTGCTGCAGTGTGCCAGGCTAGAACGGAAAAGACAGTAGAATGGATACATTTCCAGGCATGTGTACAGCGTGCCTCGCAGAGACTGTGGCCAGGGGAAATGGAGCAGCACTCTTCAGGGAGGTGTGGGAGCACTGTCACATATCCCTCACCTCCCTCAAGTAGCAACCCTGTTTCCAGGTTTGTTGCTGCTATTCTGAGGTCCCTGAGCTCATCTTGCTATCTCAGGTATCAAACTACACACCTGCTGGGAAGTGGTTTCATGAGCCTCAGGAGGCTCTTGTGCAAATCTAGGGAACTACTAATTGCCTCTCTTCCCATCTAACTTAGATACCTGCTTCCTTTTCACTTGGTTGATCTCCACCTATGCCTCCAGACTGTGAGCTTGTCATTTTCAGGTACCCTCCTGGTATTGCAATTAATATACCTTGGTACGCAATCTGCCATAGAGAAGAATTTAACATCATTTTTGGACCTCATTGTTCATTAGTTATCAAGGCATTGAAAGACTTCTTTGTAAGGCAGAACTCAAGGAAGTTCAGATTCAGATAAAATAGCACTTAACATTTCAAAGGTCTGATTTATTGAACCTCATTATTTAAAAATTACATATTAAGTAATGCATTGTATTTCTACATATAATTGTTTTACATGGCATATGACACAACATATATAAAATTTAAAAAGTGACAAGTGTCAGTCTGGGCACGTAATTATAGTTGTACTTATGAGCCTTGTCTTTGGCTCTAGACTGCCTGGGTTTGACTATCTTCTCTTCTACCAGTGAGCCCTATGGCTTAAACAAGTTACTTAACGTCATCGTGACTTACATCCTCATTTATAAATTGGCAATAATAATGGTACTTATCTCAGGGTTGTTATAGGTTTAAATGAGTTAACATGCTTAAAATTCTTAGAAAAATGATTGGCACATAGAGAATATTAAATAATCACTTTTTAAAATGTCATCATTTTGTTCTACTTGCACTGATTATTTTTTCCTGGTAACCATTTTATAAAGATTACAGTTTCATTATATTTTAAAAATTATGTAATGTTATAAATAGTTCCATATGTAATCTGTTTTTCTAGACATTATTTTAAAGAGATAAATAATTTCCAATTGAACATAGGTGTGTTTTTCTGCTTGCTGGTTAGCTAGGTTGTTTCCTGTATGTGTTGCAACATATAACAAATTATATATCTTTGTAGATAAAGTAGTTTGCATTCCTGAATTAATTTGTAGAAGTGGAATTTCTTAGTTAAATGGTATGAATATTTTTTATTGTCTACAGTATAGTTTATTTTATTTATTTATTGTTTTTATTTTCTAGACTTAAAAAAAGATTTTATTTATTTATTTATTTTTAGAGAGAGAGGAAGGGAGGGAGAAAGAGACAGGGAGAAACATCAATGTGTGGTTGCCTGTCTCGTGCCCCTACTGGGGACCTGGCCCACAACCCAGGCATGTGACCTGACTGGGAATCGAACTGGAAACCCTTTGGTTCACAGGCTGGCACTCAATCCACTGAGCCATAGGGTTTATTTATTATGTTTAAATGGAATTTACTGAGGTGACATTGTTCACAAAACTATACAGGTTTCAGGTATACAACTCAACAAAACATCACCTGCACACTGCATCTTGTGCCCATTATCCAGAGCAAAGTCCCTTTCTGTACCCATTTATCACCCTTTGTCCACTTCCACCTACCTCCAACCCCCTTTCTCTCTGACAATTACCACCTGTTGTCTGTGTCTGTAGGACATAGACACAGACAACATATTCATATTGAATATGATTTTTTAAAAGTTTGATTTTGTAAAATGTAGAGACACTTTAAATTGCCACTGGCTGTATATGATCATTTGAATTTAAATGAGAGCTAAGTAATGCAATGACATATATGTTAAATATACCGTCCTCTACCAACTAGTTAATTGTTTCTTTCTTTCTTTTTTTAAAGCCGTTAATAGGAGAAGCTTATCCGAGAAGCATTTTCCTATGTCTTCTGGGGCTCAGATTTGATATTTCTTATTACCAAATTCTTTTTAAGTTTTACCTTCACTTAATGATTTTTCTGATACTATTTTGAAGATTTGTAATTGTGCATTTTAGAATACTTTCAGGAGTCTCTCCTCTCTTCCAAATCTGTTAATTGATCCCCATTTTCATAAAATTTTATTGCATATTTCACTGCTTCACTTAATCAACAAACATTATTTGTTTGAACTTTGTTGGCTGCTAGATTCTTAGGAAACAGAGATGAAGAAGAAACACCCCTTGTCCTAAAAGAACTCTCAGTCTTGCGAGAGATAGATACATAAATAAGAGAGAGAGGTGGTCGGTAGGTTCTTTATAGCAGGGATCTGAGACCTGAAAGAGAAAACATAATCTAGTTATAAATGGTGAGATGACAGACATTCAAAAAAGAGGAGATGGGATCATATAACTTCATGTCTTGCAAAAAAGAAGTCATTCTATTTTTTGTAATATATTCTAATTAAAATTCAAAATACATTTCATAATTATGCCAAATTATGTTAGCACACACTACAGGCCATACTCTGAAGCTTGTGGGGGCTGTGTGATAACAGACAATTTTATTCTTACTCCTTCTCATTAAGAAGATTAATTTCCCAAAGTGAAATCAGGGAAAGCAGGGAACTCTAGTTTTCCGGTACTGAGGCTTCATCTGGATTCTAATCTCCCAAAACTCAACAAGCCTGTTGTAAATGGCCCATCATTTTTCACCTTTCCAGGCCCTATATGCATTTAAAAGGCATATATCACATAAATGTTAGCATACAATCTTTATCCTGATTTAGAAATTGCTTCTAAGCCTCTCTAGTATTCCTTACCATTATAATCTAAGATGAAAAACATGTCACTCTTGCTGTGTAGTCCAACCTAAGGTTGGCAGTTGTAGCAAATAAAAATATGGAAAAAAGTTAAATTTCAGATTAAAGATGAATGATATTCTTAGTATAAGTATGTGTTTTGCAATATTTGGGACATACTTATACTAAAAAAATTATTCATTGTTTATCTGAAACTCTAATTTAACTAGGCGTCTCATATTTAATCTGGCAATTCTAATCCAATCCTTAGAGCAGAACCCACTTAAGCTGCCCATATCATGGCTTCTTCCACTTGATTCTACTTTGCAATAGCTAAGCGTCCCAAGCAGAAAATTGCACTGGATCCATCTAAGGTAGTAACACAGAGGGGAGAGAGAGTAGTGAAAAAATATAAAAGAAAGTATTACTTGAGAAAGAAAGAGCTCTCCCATCTCATTACTCCCACTTTCCCACAAATTGCCTTTTTGAACAATAGACATGGTTAAACTACACACGAATCATATTATCAAAGATATATTTTATGAGATTTCTTCCTATTGTTGCAACTACAAAGTAAGCCAAAACAGACATAGGGATGAAATGAAAGGAAAGATACCTTCTTAGATTGCCTCGCTGCAAAGAAAGTGAAAAATAGCAACCGTGAATATTCCCCAAAGAAGTGCCTCTCTGCTAAAGTGTAATACCTGGGAATTACATGACTTCAGTTGTAGGCAGGAAGCATGTGTAAGGTCCTGGAATATTCATTTTGACCTCTTGCAAGTGTAATTGTTGAGAGAAGTGGGAATCACAGTTATAAAGAGTCCTTACCAGTGACAAGTTCCTGGGTGGCCTAAATCATAGAGGCGGAACCATATACCAAAGACCAAGGGAACAAAGTCAGACAAGAATCAAAGCATGGCATTATGTACCTGAGCAGTGGGTGGGGTTGCATGGCACAAGAATCTTTACTTGTAGGTGACCTAACTTTAGGGCACAAATGGCCTTTAAGTTTCTGAAGATGTTTAAGTACAAAAAGAAGAAAGTCTCTATTCACCTATCACCCTGAGCAAAGATTTAGCAGATGAAACCACAGGTGTTTTACTCAAAAGAACATGAGGGGAAGACTAGAGTCAGTTAAATGTTTCATTTGTTCCTCATAAAATAAGGCATTCCTAGATCTTTATAGATTTTATATAAAATTCAGTGTTTGAAAGGAACTTTGCTTCTCTCTATTCTTAGATATTTATACTTAACTCAATTAAGCCTAACCATTTAAAATACACTACACATTGCAAATCCTGAATGTGGACTTGTAAATACTTGAAAAATTTTATCAATAGTTTATTTCTAGAGTCTTTCATTTATGGTGGGTAAATGGCAGTATGCTCTACACTGTCATTTCTTGTACAAAAAAAAAAAAAGAAACTCTACTATGCAAAGACTTGGAAAATTATATAGTACAATGCCTTCTGGGTTTTAAGAGACAAAACAAAACTAAAAACTCAAAATAGAGAATCATAATTTAAAAAGACTTGTAATATATATAACTTCCAATCAAATACTTTGTTGAATCTAAATATTGTTATAAATATAATAATTTCATTGAAATATTTTAAAATAATATTTTGTCACTAAATTACAATGACATAGATAAGAAGTAGTGAAGGGGCCAGGAAGAAATCAAGAGAGACACCTTGGCTTTGGTATTGGCAACAGAGCTATGTAGGTAGAAGTGGATTTAAAAAATTTTTAAATTGTTTATTCTCTATATCTTTGAAACTTTAAAATAATATAGTATCCAGCAAAAAACAGAATAAAAGGAACAAAAAGAAAGAAAGAAAGTGTCATGGGACGTGTGCAAAATTTATTCTAAAAGTAGATCAAAAATAAAATCTCTGTACTGTTCTCAGTATTGAAATTGAGTAGTTTAGATTCTCGAACACTCAAAAGTAACACTGAACTTCCAACAAAGTAAACCACTTAGAAATGAAAAATACCATCTGAAATAACTAGTTAGTAAAAATGGAGATCTAAACTAGTCTTAATGACTTTTGACACATCTTTTGTGAATGTTGATTTTATTCAGGTGAGTGTCAAAGTTTTATGGAGTTAGTAATGGTCAGTATAAGATAAATGTGCAAAACTCAGTTGCTTTTCAAACCAATGATAGCTGTGGAAGATGTAATGGAAACCACTGTTTATACTCAACAGCAACAACAATGACAACAACAAAAACTCATATGTTATTTAAAAATAACCCTGATGAGAAAACAGGTAAGATCCATAGGGAGAACTGTATAAAACTTTACTGAGAGAGATAAAATATTTAAGTAAACAGAGAACTATACCATGTTTCTGAATGCAAAGCTTGAATACCATAAAGATAAAGACTTCCTTCCAAATTAATGTTTGGACTTGCAATGTGACAAAATGCTCATAGAAAACACTCGGCCTCTCTATTTTTATTGCTTTTATCACTTTGATTCTACATAGATTCTACTATCAAATAGAGTTATTAAAGATTTTTCTGTGATTTCATTTTGAACAATGTCACTGAACAATGTGCCAGTTTAAAATGCAAGTGTTGAGAGGGAATTGGGGATCAAAAAACCATGAAGATCTGTCTTGCACAAAAATGAAGAAAGTACAAGGTTTCTGTTAAGGGATGATTTGATGATTTGCCCAGATGACAATTCATATTATGGCTTGATCGTATTACTGAAATCATGCCAAAAATTAAGCACTCTTGATTTTAAAGGCCCTATTAAAGAAAGCTTGAATTTCCTTTACCAAGGCAAGTGGGTAAAGTTATTGGGGTGGGTATAACTTTATTGACTCAGGAACACACATTATGACCTCACTCTGCATTCCTACTCCTTCTCCAGAGTGGACAGCTGTACAGCCCCAGCAAAGGTCAAGCAGGTCAGTAGTGATCTGATGAGTTTATCTAAACACTCACTGTTTTCTTAAGTCTCTGCACACAAGAAAACCTTGTCTCTAAGAGAGATGGCAAAGGGAATGGCCATATAATCTAATTTTTCCTACTTGTCTACTAGATCCGGAATAGACTTGTATTTTAAGAGCATGTGTGCCTAATATCAAATGCAAGTTTGGCTGACTGCTGCTTTGAAAGCCAATACTCACGATGCAGGTGCTGGTGTGAAGGGAAAATGGTTTACTCAAGTGCTGACCACCTGAGAAGATGGAGACTTTTGTCCCAAAGCTCATCTTAATATCTCAGTTCAGGCAAGGATTTTCATAGAGAGGGGGAGAGGGAAAGCAGATCAAAGAGACCGGGGGGAGGCTGTGGATGTGCAGGCAGTCCACGCTGGTCCTGAAATGGATCTTTAATGTCAGCCGTCTGGAACCTGTCAGAATCAGCCAAAGTCTTTTGGCCAAGGCCCTTTCTGGTGCAAACAGAAACTAGAACTGCTAGCGTGTGCAACATGCTCATAAGGACACTTTTAGTGTATGAGTTCTTTATATAAGTTTGTTAGTACATTTTATTTTAATTCTATTTCATGGTCAATCAGAGTTATATAAAGTTTTTATTCCCTGTTACATTCCCATGTGTTGGTTAGAGTGGATGAAGAAAGAATATGGCTCCTGCCTACCTGGTTTTGGTTTAGCTCTCTGAACATCTGGATCGTAAAGTGTATAGGGCAGATACCCAGGCAATTACAACCTAAGCCACTTTGTTTGTGATGCACTATTGAAACAAGGCTCACTTTATTCTCCGACTCAACACCCTTCTGTTAGTTTATGTCATCTCTCTCTTCACCACATGGTTAATTATTATTTCAGTTGTTTATTTAGTTGTTTTTCCTGTTTTCCTGCAATAGATTCTCACCTTTTTGAGATAGGAGTCATATCTTATTCACATTAAATCCTCAGCTTCTGACAAGGTGGCTAAACCAGAGTAGGTAGCTCAAAAGTATTTATTAAATACAGGAAAGGATAAGTGAATAAATAAATAAATAATTAAGAGATGAACTATTTAACAGATGGTTATGGAGAAATTTGGCTGTTTTGGAATAAAAAGTAATGTTAATCACATGATCTCTCTAAACAACATAAATTTGCAATCTGGGTACTAGCTACAAATACACGCAAAAATAGTGGATAGATATTTTTACCAGGTTTTGAAAATATATTTGTATGTTCTATGTGAAATCTACTTGGGTGGGGGGAGGTTCTGAAGGCACTGTGAAACCGAGGAGGAATGAGAGGACTGTTCGCTGAACTCCTGAGAGACTTGGTTCACATATTAGGATATTCTGAACAAGGACATTAACTGTTGTTTGAGCCTCAAATTAAAGATTAGTAAGACAGAGGCCCTCACTGCCAGAAAAGACTTATCACTGAGATGCTTTTTACTTGGATAGCTCTAAATACCAAGGAAGATTCGGGGCAATGTGAATACGACAGTGCTGGGAAACAGGGTTCTTGATGTTCATGCCTTTGAGTAATCTACTCACTCCCTTTAGTGTGAGTGTGACCAATAACTTGCTTCTATCCAATAAAATATGGCAAAAATAATGGATGTTACTCTCATGGTTATATTGCAAAAGTGATGGATGTCAGTTTCATGATCACATTACACTATATAGTGAAGGTGATGGGATATCACTCCCATGATTATGTAACATTATATAAGACTTTTCTTACCTGTTCTCACCCTCAGTCTCTGGCGCTGATGAAGGAAGTAACTTGTGAACTGCCTATGGAATGGGTCACGTGGGAGGGAATGACTGATGACCTCTCGTGGCTGAGGATAACCTCTGGTCCACAGCCAGCAAGAAACTGAAACCCTCTGTTCTACAGCAGCAAGGAAATGAATTATACCAACAACCTGAGGGAGCTTTAAAGCAAATTCCCAGTCGAGCCTTCAGATGAGAAAGCAGCCTGCCTAATACTTTGACTGCAGCCTGTGAGACACCGCAGAGAACCCCATGAAGCAGTATCTACTCCCTACCAATAGAAACTGTTATAGAATAAACGTGTGCTATTTTTACCCATGAAAATTCTGATAACTTGTTACACTGCATAGAAAGCTAATACAAACAGATAAATAAATTTAATTATTTAAAGAGTTTCATTGTGGATCCTGTGTAAGATTGAATAAATAAGCTATGCTTGTAGGTTGGAGAAGCATCAATTATTAAATAAAAATTGTGGTACAATTAAGTGACTATTCAAAAGCATGGACTCAATGAAGATTTAAAGAGTTTGGAAAATGTTCACTAATCGATAAGTTAAAACTCTATAAACCCAAAATAACTATAAGAATATTCACCAGGATATTAACTATTATATCTGGGCATGGGGTTATAGAAGTTTTTTTTTTCTGAATTTTCCACATTCAGGGAGTATTTCATATAGGCATAAAAATTCTTGTTCTTCATTTCAGTTTTGACCATATATTAAGACGTTCTGCATTTTGAGATTTATGCTCCCATTTCCTCTTTGGGGAGATCGAGTTGGACTTGCATGTCGGATACGCTTGAACCCGACCACTGATTGGGAATCCAAGCACCGTCACTTAGAAGCATTGTGACCTTGGTAAGTTACTAGCTGTTCAGTTTTGAATTTTCCCCATTTGACCATATGATTTCACTCATATGTGGAATCTAATGAATCAGAAGAACTAATAAGCAAAATAAAGAAAGACTCATACAGATAGAGAGCAGGCTGACAGCTGTTGGTGTAGGGGGTTTGTGGGGCTAGGTTGGAGGGGGTAGAGGGATTGAGAAAAAAGGAAAACAGAGAAGAAAATATGGACATAGACAACACTGTGGTGATTGGCGGGGGGAGGGGAAAGGGAGAGGAGGGTATAGGGAGAAAAAGGGTGACGGAAGGAGACTTGAATTAGGGTGGTAGGCACACAATATATGGGTGATGTGTTGTGGAATTGTGCACCTAAGACCTATATAAATTTTCAAAGATTTTATTTATTTATTTTTTTTGCGAGAAAGGAAGGGAGGGAGAAAGAGAGAGAAACATCAATGTATGATAGAAACATCAATCAGTTGCCTCTTGCACATGGCCAAACTGGGAACTAGGCCACAACCCAGGCATGTGCCCTTTGAACCAGCAACTTTTCACTTTGTGGTATGATTCCCAGCCAGTTAAGGCACACCAGTCAGGGCATAAACCTGTATAATTTTGTTAACCAGTATCATCCCAATCAATTTAATAAAAAGAAAAAAGAAATCTTCCCATTTGACTAAATAAGATACTATTATAATAGACTTACCTTATAAGATTGTTTAAAAGATTAAATAAATTAATAAAGGACTTAGAAAAGTGTTAGACAAGTAATAAACTAATGTTCTCATTACTTAAAAACTTTTCAATATTTGGCTTATAAGAATTCCATATATATATATATATATATATATATATATATGAAAAAATATATAGTCTGTCCAGAAGGTATCCGGTCATGTAATATGAAAGATAGAGACATTTATTGAAGAAGGTACAAGATACAAGAAACATTGTATGTAGGACAATGATGCCTCAGTTCCCTTCAATGTAGGCACCTTGGGTGCTCACACAGTTCTCCTAATTGCCATTAGCTGCCCCAACATATTTTCCTGAATCTCATCTATGGTCTGAAATCTCTTCCCTTTCAAAGGTGATTTTAGTTTTGGGAAAAGCCAGGTTAACTGATGTCACGCAAACCATTCTTGTTATATTAACAATAGCTACTTTCTCCAGACAGACCATATATAATATACCAAGTGATGTAGGATATATATATATATATATATATATATATATATATATATATATATATTAGACTATTAGAGATTATTATTCTTCATCTTTTGACACTTGTTTGACTTTCATTTTCCATTCTATTTTTCTTCATAAAATAGAATAATAAAAACTTGGAGATGAGAGTAACTTGGACATTATCTGGTCACTTCTCTGGTTTTCCATTTCTGTTTGCAAGTATGACTAGTTAACTGTGAGAACATTAACACTGAAACTATCAGAAATGTCTGCTTTTTATTTTATCCATAAGATCATAAGATCCAGGAATTAATCATCTTCTCATTCTCTCTCTCTTTCCTTATCTCTCCCTATGCCTCTCTTCCTCCTTCCCTCCTTCTCTCTCCTCTTCATACACACACACAGTGAATATATATGCTGTGTTTGTTTTCCATTTTTAAGTTATAAGCACACTTATCAACAGTGTTGAAGCATTTCCTTTCTTGGCTTCTTCCTGAAGGAAATGTTTATTATGAATTTTTAAAATCCACAACCAAAATAGGATTTCATAAAAGAAGTGCTGACAGAAACTTATTTATTCTCTCGAGAATGCAAGACTGTGCATAATAAACATTTAGTAAATTGTTGAACAGCATATGATGAAATGTTAACATAAATAAAAGAGAGTATTTAAATGAATTTTCATTCCTTTTGTTTTCCCCTTGCTGAGCTACAGAGCATTTCAATAAATAAAAAGAAAATAATGGGAGAAATGAGAGCAAAATTCACAAAAAAGCATAAGTCCATCCCCAACTCCAGTTCGTTTTCCTTCTTCATGCCATTTTCTTTGCAAGAATTTTTTTCGGTGAACAGCAATTACAGCCTCCACTACAAAAACAATAACAACAATTACAACAATAAAAGAAAAGCAAAGACTAAAGCAGATTTTATAGGCACTTAGCAGATCTGTGGGGGCTTTAACTACTTAAGGAATCTCTTCATCAATAGTAATAATACTCTATCAGACATAAAGGAGCCTTTTTTTTTCTGAACAGAGTCATTAAAATGGCTCCCATGACAGTTTACTGGAAAAAGTAACGGAAGGGCACCACTTGGCATATTGACACATTTGTTGTAAAATATAATTTAAAGTATTATTTTAAATAAAGCATGGGTAGACTTTACAATTAATTAAATGCTCAAAATATTTGAAAATGCTTCTTTAGGCTTGAATTTTCAGAATAATAAGCAGTTACCTTGCCAAACACACTGATTGGATTCATAAATCTCATAACTGAGACTTAGGAACCAGCATCTAATTTTTTAAATGTCTTAATTATTTTTCTTTTTTGAGGGCCTTGTAGGTAAGAGTAAAGCTCCTATGCCATGGACTTTTTAGCGTTACCTTTTCTAAGTCTCCACAAGTTTAGCTGGATATGTATTTCTACATAATTATATTCACATATTTAAATATATTTCTGTTGTTGATTTTACAATTTGGCTCAGAGTCCAGTGGCATGCAGTTTAAGAATTTATTTGCGAATTTTCCTGGAGCTCATTCTCTTAAAATTTTGGGTCAATCCTCCTACTTGAAGATCTTCAACTTGTGGCTTAATGGGGTGTGTTTTTGTCACTTGTTACTGGTGAGGATTTTACTCTTTTTTACATTCTGAGATTTGGTGCTTTTTTTTTTTCTAAATAGGAGCTATGGTTTATGGAATTATCACTATCAGCAAATATTTTTTGTAAAATTGTGGAGATTTGATAAATTCTAGGGTCTACATGTGATTAAAGACACAATGTTTCATGTCTTTTGGAAAACTCCCAAATATGAAGAATGGCTTTTCTTAACATAGTGCCAGTAAGATACCCACACACCTGCTTCACCAGTCCATTTCCTGAACTGACATCTTTCTTCTTGTTCTTCAGGTTCCCTTTAGCATTCTGAGGCCAACAGCACTTTCTGTGAAAGGATGGCTTTTTCCCTCTCTCAAATTTCATATGAAGGATTTTTTTCTTAAAATTTATGTGAAAGATTTGGCCTGTTGTGTCTCTTTCTTTTCTACTTTTCTGAGTTGGTATACACTCTGTCACACTGACAGGTAGACAGGGCATTACAAAGGTGATAACATGAGGCAAGACAATAGTGTGCAGCCTTTACCACATGCTAACTATATAAAATTTAATGAGATACATTATTTGTTTGAATTTTCATTTCATTCATTGAAATAAGTATTTGAGGAATTAAATAAGTACTACATATAAGGTGTCTGGCACATACTAAGTAATCATTTATTACCACACTATATCCCCTTTATTTTTTTTCTAAAGGATGATAGAATTTTCTTTGTATATTATAAAAAAATATGGTTTAGAGCTAAATTTCTTTTTCAAACTTATTTGGATAAATATATATATTTATATGTTGCTTCTGAACAGTAAAATAATCTCTATTCCTTTTAAACCTATATTTTCTAGCTTAATTTTTTTGACACCTGATACCTGCCTAGTAAACCATAAGAAAGGACTAACAAGTCTGGAGAAGTTTCTTGGAGACACATGATTTAAGGTCATGATTAATGAAGTATCCTTTGACACTCAAAAGACATAAAATTTTATTAACAACGTGTCCTACTCTGACATAAATGAAAGAAATAATGGGGGAAATATAGGAAAAATTGGAATTTTCAAAAAAGGCTTAAGAGGAAGAGATTTATTTCATAATAGTGAAGAAAGTACAGAAGAACATCTTTGGATTAGACAGATCAGTTGCTTAAGAGTAATTCCTAGCCAACCATTCCAAAGCGTGAGCTGTCAGTGAACAGAAGATGTATATGGCATGGTAAGTGGAAAGAAGACTGCTGATCCATCATCTACAATTTAGTAGGCTAATGTAATTCTTATATTATTCTTTGAAATATTGAAAATATGTGTAAAGAGGATATAAGTGTCATTCCACGATAATGTAGTTTTGCAAATTCAGGTTGATATGTACCTAGGGATTTTATTGACTGATGTTTTGACATGTGAGATTTTGGTTGTTGCTGAATGAAAACTTAAACCTGCTACCCTGGAATTCAAATAGATTTGGTATGGTTTCTAGTTATACTGATAGTGATTGTTTCAGAAACATTTCTTTTTGTTGTTGTAGTTTTTACACATTCTTATTTTGCTTAGGTTCTTCAAAGTGAAGTCTGCAGTTAGCTTTCCTACACAAGAAGGCTATTAAGAAACTGGTTAAAGTTAGCAGATATATTTTGCACAGATTATAGTGACTGAATACCTGATTAGGAAGAGCCCGGAAAAAAAGTTTTTGGGGGTACAGGAATGTGCTGGTAGAATATCAGCTCTACAAGTTCAGGGACCTTTTTTTCTTTCTAGGTCCCCAGAGATGAGGACATTGCTAGGTACATGGTGATGTACAAATGATATTTGTTAAACAACCATAGTATCTATGTTTGATATAATCTTCTATATCATATTTTAAAATATACTTATTTGAAAGTAATGGAAAGGATTAGAATCATGTAACACTACTACTTCATTTTAAAATAGAGCTCAGGAATTTAAGATGATTCTCAAAGTCACACAACAAAGCTTAGCTTAAACTTTCTGGTACTCAAAAGTAGCTGAGATTGGTGAAGACATATAAGAAACCTTTTTTTCAAGAAGTACTGAGAAGCCTTTTTGGAGAAAACACATTCAAAGAAAGAGGACCCCAGATATGATACACGTGCCCTAGAAAAGTCACAAACCTGGAGGGGAACGGTGTGCTGAGTCCAGTGTGACAGCTCTAATTTGAATCTGTCCCAAGTCCTGCCTTACAGATTCAAGGCAGAGGGCCAGAAATTTAAAAAAAAAAAAAAAGAGCTGATTCACTAGGTCTATATAAACCTTTGGGATATAGTAGAATGACTTTGGGTCACCATTAAAAGCACATACTGTAACCCAGAATTACACAGAATTATTTTGTTAAGTTCATTTCTCTCATAGCTATAGATGAACTAAATTATTTAAGTTGCTAAATACCACAGAATAGAAATATATAATTCATGCTTAATTTCCAGTAGTAAAAATATGTAGATTAAGAGTCAAATAAATGAAATATATGGTTAAATGTATTTAGAGATTTATTGATAATAAATACACAATGCTCCTACAGCAAAGCTAGCAGGTTTCTTTTCCATTTAAAGGAAGATGGATTAAAAATAGATTTTATGGAGAAAAAATTGTATAGTAAAGGTATTAAAAACATATACAGCACACAAATATCCTGCAGCAAATGAATCTCAATAGATGTACTTAATTTATGCTTGTCTGGATCATATTGTTTTTTGCAAAGACATCAATTTGATTTCACAATACAATTGATTTGATTAAAGTATATGATTATTATTTAACATTTAATAGAAATAGGATTCCAAGGAAGAGTCAAAATTACATAATATTTTGCTGATATTTATTGGCAAGCAAGGATTGAATAAAAATTGTGTCTTTTCCAACTTTCATTAGTCCATATATTTATAAAATGATTTAAAAAGCAAGTAAACATTTAGAAAATGTTAAATTAAAATAGGATAAAAAACCCTATGTAATGCAAAACAATATTTAGCTATTTTTGCCTCTAAATTATACTTTATAAGTACCATCATCGATGTATTTTCTTATAGGACAAATAATGTCTTAAATTGTATGTGAAGACTTTGGAAATATCATTTTATTCTTTTTCTGGGTCCTCATGAAAAAATCGGCTAAAAAGGATGTTTAAAGGCAGTACTGAACATTGTTCCCCTCATGAGTTAAGTGAGGACAGTAAGAGGGGTGAGGAAACAGTGCAGTGAACTGCCCGTGGATCCTGCCAATACGCTAAATTATTATAACTAGCGAGGCGTATACGAGTGCAACCACTTGGGGGCTCCCATGAACAGAAGTTTTATTTTGATTTGAATACTACTGACTCTACATTAATTAATCTTCACTACAAGTATAGAGTGCATGCAGCTTCAAAAGTTGGGCTGTAGAAATACAGTACATGTTTATTTAAAAAATATCTGCACTCTGGGTCTTTCTGGTAGTCCCATTGTTGTGGAATAAAAGGTCTTATTAAAGTGGATGGTATGTAACTCAGACTCTCTTCTGTATCTCTTCATTTCTAAAGTGGGTGTGGTGATATCACTACAGAATATGAGCTTTTTGAGCAGGGATGCCAAGACCTTATTATGATGAAGTCTCATTAATGTATCATTTTTAACATCACCACAGCTGTGCTAACTTTAATTACTAAATCCTCCCCTTATAAATTCAAATCACTCCTTTATCTTTATTAACCTTTGTCTTAAAGCTTCCATCCTAATTCTTAAACATGTTATTTTAAATGCCAAGATGTGCTCAGCATTAGGTAAGAAGTGTACATATATACTTCCAGTTAAGTGTAAATTAAAACATTCAAATATTAGAATTCTACTATTCTAAAGTTACTAATCATATTCCTTACCAAATACATGGATCTGACTCGTATCGATGAATTAAATCTTATGTTGTCAATCAACAATCTGTCCCTAGATAGGTTTGATAAGATGCATCTAAGGGAAGATGCTTGACTGGTGGTAGAAAAATTGCCCAGGACCAACACAGAAACCCCACTGTTATTTGAAATTTAACTGCCGGAAACTGATTGGGTTGTCACTGGTATTTCCCCTCAGGAAAAGAGACTCATAACTAAATTTATATTTTAAGGAGCCAATATGAGAACACCAGGAAGCACTGAATTCAGTCTCTTAATTATGCCAGTACTAGTAAAGCCATGTTATGCTGTGGGGGGCGGCAATACCAATTTTAGTCTAGAGGAAAAGGTAAAATGGTAGCTAGCAAAAGCAGTTGAACTACAAATATAAAAGTAGGGGATCTATTTTTAAATGCACAAATAACAGCAAATATTGAAGGGATAGTCTACACCTGCAAAATATATCATACACTGAAATTCTTAGAGCTAAGTGAAAAAATGCAAGCCCCTAAGTAAAAATAAAAGAAATTATACCATTAAATAAACTTTCTAGATTACAACTAAACAAACTGTCAGCAGGAAAGTCATTAAGACATTGGCAAGATAGTTGTAAAGTTTTAAATGGAAACTGTTGGTATGGAGTCAAAAGAGAATAAAATTAGAGGAGATTCTTGTAAGTTGCTTTGATTTGTATTTTTCTAAGTATATTAACATTCTTTGCTTGCCTCAGTGCAGTTTTACAGTTCCAAGCAGGGGTCCATATACAAGGCAGAGGATAGAAAAAGTCGCAGTAGGTTGGAATAGCTCACAATCCATTTCCACAGCTTAGCCCGGGGTGATGCATTGCGATCCTGTGAGATACCACAGAGGAAATTCAGAAGCAGAATGATTCTCTTTAGAAAGGAGAAAATGGTAGGATGGTTTCCACATTGCTTTTAGGCCATTCATTGCTAATGTGTTTATAAAACATTGCGAGGAACATGCATGAACAATTTGGGAAAGTTAAAAAATCGTTATATCATGCTGGAACAATTCATCAGGTAATTTTTATAATGCTAGGGCACAAAATACAAACATATGGTCAAGATTACGGATTTCAGTTTAAATCAATAGCCTATTTTTATCTCAGATACTTTTCAATATAAATTGTAGATATAGTTTATATTCTCCTTGCCCCATTGAATTATGCTTTTCTTTCCTTGTTGTTCTCAGTTCATTTTCATGCCTCTTTGGTCAGACAAATACAAACCACCTTAAAATTCATTTGATTCTGCTACAGTGGAAACCAAACTCCTGGCCCAGAAGAAATTCCACCTCTGCGAAGGTCCTCCAATGGAATACATGGCATAAATTGGAGAAAGTTTAATGTTCCATATATGTAGAGAATTTAAGGAAGCTTATTTTGGGAAAGAACATCTGCCATGAGCCCTGAGCATTTATGCCCCATTCACTGTGACAAGCTAAGTTAGTTAGCTTGCAAGGGAAGTCAAGTCACGAGCCTTTCCAGCTCTTGAAACATTAGAGAGTCAAAGGTGAAAACAGAAAAAAAATTTAGAAGAGAAAAGGTCTGGCTGAGATATATAAATTTTAGATCACCTGTATATAGGTGGGGATTGAAGTTGTGGAAATAAGCGTGATTGCCTAAAGAGAAAGTAAAGTCACGAGAGGGGTGTGCTGATATTTAGGTTTTGAGTAATACTAATAAATAAAGGTTTGGTGGAGAGTTGTGAACTTGGACAAATACAGGGAAAGAGAGCCCTGAAACATAGAAAATAAAATTAGAGAATATTGTTTCATGAAAGTCAAGAGAAGGGAATCTTTGAGGAAAAACTATGTACTTAACACTGTTAAGAAATAAAGTAATATAAGAGTAAAAATGTCCATTGAATTTAAGAAGTTGAAGAAGAGAGATATAGAGTGTTACTAGAGAGGAAGTAGGTTGAATAAAAGCTTATTGAAATATTGGGGAAAGATCTACTTGACAAGTTGTGGTTCATACAACAAGGGCACAGATAATCTAGAATAAGGCCTTCTGGAGTCTAGGATAAAGTGCTGTGAGATAGGGAAGCATATGGTAGGATGGAACTGGACAGGTGCATTGAAAGCAAAGGTTAAGGAAAGACCCTTATGTAGAAAAAGGAGCCATTTGTTCATCATTAAAGGAAAAAAGGAAAACACGATGGGTCTGATATTATAAAATTTGATGTTCGTTAGCTGAAACATTAAGTTTTAGTGGCTCCATTTATTCTAGGAATAAAGAAGCAAAACATGTATAAATATGCACTGGGTCTTAAAATTTACATGTAAGTGGAGAAATTTTAAAGATATGTTTTGGTAGAACATGAATGTGTCAATCACAAAGTTAGAGTAACACGGTTTGACAATGTTGAAGCCTCTTTTAAAGGGCATGGATTAGTAATAAAATTTTATGGGTGGCTGTCCAGCAGCATTTATTTTTGAAGGTATAGAAACATAGCATGCAGCTGGATTTAGGTAAGGCAGTGATTTTCAACAATGAGCTATACATTAGCAACAGCTAAACAATTTTTTTAAAATCCTGATGCCAGGTCACACCTTAGATCAATTAAATAAGTATTTTCACAGCTGAGGCTTAGGCATCATATCCTGATTGCTTCCTAAGTGACTCTAATGGGTAACCAAAGTCGAGAACCACTAATGAAAACAATAAAAGAAGTAAAGAAGTTTAAAGGTAAAAGGCATAAGGCACTCTTCATGTTAAGAGGTAAGTCATAGCTGAAGCTCTGGCTTCTCTGCATGGAAGCTTCAAGGGGACCCTCTGAATGTCTCCTGCAGACAGGAAGCAGTCAACCAGTGAGCTTGCTTGGAATCCAGGCTACTAAGTCAAAACAAGGAATCAAGTAAAATTTTTTTGTGAAAGACAAAGCAACCAAATGAAATACATCAATATAAATATTTAATATTGCCCCCAAATGCCCCACAGTAATATATAGTTTTAACTCATGAATCACTCTGCTACCACAATCACCATCAATGGGGAGAGGTGGAAGAAATGTAAAAATCTTGGTCAAAGAGTATATATACGTTTTCAGTTATGTAGGAAGAATAAATTCTAGAGAATTAACTTACAACATGGTATCTATAAAGGCATACCTTGGAGATATTGAAGTTTAGTTCCTAAACACTGCAGTAAAGTCACAATCACAATAAAGTAAGTCACATAAATCTTTTAGTTTCCCAGTGCATACAGAAGCCATGTTTTCATTATACCGTAGTACCTTAAGCGCTCAATAGCATTATGTCTTAAAACACTATGTGCATACCATAATTTAAAAATACTTTATTGCTAAAAAATGCTAACCATCATCTGAGCAAATTGTAATAACCAATTAGTGTTGGAGGGTCTTGCCTTGATGCTGACTGTTGGTGACTGATAAGAATAATGGTGGTGGTCCCTGTAGGTTAGGGTGGCTGTGACAATTTCTTAAAATAAGACAACAGTGAAGTCTGCCACATCTAGTGATTCTTCCTTTTGTGAACAATTTCTTTGTAATATACAATGTTGTTTGAAAGATTTTACTCACAGTAAAACTTCTTTCAAAATTGAACTCAGTCCTCTTAAATTTTGCCACTTCTTTATAAACTAATTTTGTGCAATAATATAAATCCTTCATTGTCATCTCAACAATCTTCACATATTCTACAGGATTAGAAACCACTTTCTTTGCTCATGCATAGGTAACAACATCCATTAATGTTTTATGCTGAGATTGCTGTAATACAGTCGCATCTACAGGCTCCACTGCTAACTACACTTCTCTTGTTGTTTTCAAGACATCTGCAGCTTCTTTCTCCACTGAATTCTTGAATCCTTTAAGGTTTTCAATGAAGTTTGGAATCAACCTCTTCCAAGCTCTTGCTAATATTGATATTTTGACCTTTTGTCAAGAATCCTGAATGTTCTTAATGGCACCTACAATAGTGAATGCCTTTCAGAAGGTTTTAAATGTAGTTTACCCAGATTCATCAGAGCAATCACTATCTGTGACAGCCATGGCCTTATGAAATGTATTTCTTAAATAAGATTTGAAAGTTGTAACTCTTGTTCCATGGGGTACAGAATGGGTGTTGTATTAGCAAGCATAAAAACAACATTAATCTCTTTGTACATCTCCATTAGAGCTCCTGGATAACCAGATATTTTGAAAAGGATTTTTTTTTTCTGACCAGTTGATGTCTGTTGGGGGTGGGCTTAAAATATTCAGTAAACCATATTGTAAACAGATATGCTGTCATCCAGGCTTTTTCATTCCATTTGTGGAGCATGGACAGAGTAGATGCAGCATCATTCTTATAAGGGCCCTGGGATTTTTGTAACAGTAAATGAACACTGGTTTCAACTTAAAACCACCAGCTGCATTAGTCTCTAACAACACAGTCAGCCTGTCCTTTGAAGCTTTGAAACCAGGTATTAACTTCTCTTCTCTAGCTATGAAAGTCCTGGATGGCATCTTCTTTCAATATAAGGCTGTTTCATCTGCATTGAAAATCAATTGTTTAGTGTGGTCACCTTTATTAATTATCTTACCTAGATTTTCTGGATAATTGGTTACAGCTTCTACATCGATACTTGCTATGTCACCTTGAGCTTTTTTGTTATGAATATGCTTCTTTCCTTAAATCTCAATAACCAACCTTTGCTAGCCTCAGACTCTTCTACTGCACCTTCCTCACCTCTCTCAGCCTTCATAGAATTAAGGAGAATTAGGACTCTGCTCAGGATTAGACTTTGGTTTAAGGGAATGTTGTGAGTGGTTTGAAATTCTATCCAGACCACTAACATTTTCTCCATATCAGCAATAAGACTATTTTACTTTCTTATCATTTGTGTTCACTGGAGCAGGAACTTTAATTTCCTTTAAGAATTTTTCTTTTTCATTTACAACTTAGCTAACTGTTTGGTGCAAGAGTCCTAGCTTTTGACCTATCTTGGCTTTCAACTTGCCTTTCTCACTAAGCTTAATCACTTCTAGCTTTTGATTTGAAGTAAGAAATGTGTGAATCTTCCTTTCACTTGAACACATAGAGGCCATTACAAGGTTATTAATTGGCTTAATTTTAATATTGTTGTGTCTCAGGAAATAGGGAGGGTTGAAAAGATGAAGAAAGATAGGGAATAGACAGTTGGTGGAACAAACACACACAGCATCTGTTAAATTTCCCATTTATATGAGCACAGTTTGTGGTGCCTCAAAACAATTACAACATTGATATCAAAGATCACCGATCAGAAATCACAATAAAAAAGAGAATAACAGTCAAAAAGCTTAAAATGTTGTGAAAGTTACCAAAACGTGACGCAGAGACACAAAGTGAGTAAATGTTAGTGGGAAAATGACATCCATAGACTGGGTCAATACGCAGTTGCCACAAACCTTTAGTTTGTAAAAAACACAATATCTCTGAAACACAATAAAGTGAAGTATAATATTATGAGGTATACCTGTACTTAATAACACCATATGGCATACTAGAAATTTGCTAAGAAAATGGACCTCTCTTGTACGATTTTGTTTAATCTTATGCATCACTTGAAAATACTACATTTTGACAAAATTTGATCTGAGAACTTCCACAACAATGTAGAATCCATTTTTTAAAAAATCATATATATTGCTTTGGCTCCACTAGAATCATCACATTCTTTCTACTCAGGGTAAGATACTGGTTTTACATTACAAATACCAGTTATGACTATGTCACAGGTACTATTATGTCAATCTAAACTCATTTAAATGTCTGTTGAATTATTTCATCATTAAATGAATTTTTCATTGAACAATATTATCTGTGTGGTCACCACTTTAAAGAAAAACATTAAATTTTGATTATGTTTTAAATTGGGTTATTTCAATTACATTTTGCTTTAAACTTTATTGCTATAAACTTTCTAAAAATTGTTTTTCCAGTTTTCTGCCTGAGTAAGTTTAATGTGGTAAACAAATAATCCAATATTTTTCTGACAGTCTGATGCCCCTATAGTGCCTGAAGATTAAAATTGAGAGTATCAATTTTAATTGTACGTTAGAAAGCTAGAACTTTGAGTAACCACAACTATGTCTAAAGCTTTTTTGTTTTGGTTTTAGTTAATATACAAGGCCATTAAATTTTTTTTATCGTGCAAGGAGAGGCAAGACTATTCCACTCCTAGGTATATATCCAGGTGAGATGAAAACATATCCACACAAAAATTTGTACACAAATGTTTATAGAGCATTCTAACAGTCAAAAAGTGGAAACAACTCAAAAGTCCATCGACTGATGAATGGATAAACAATTTCTGGTACAGTCATACAGTGGAATATGATTGGGCAATAAATAAAGGAATAAAGTACTGATACATGCTGCAACATGCATGAACCTTGAAATATACTATGTAAAAAAAACCAGTCATAAAACATTACATTATATGATTCTATTTATATGAAATATCTAGATTATTGAATTTACAGAGATTTTAAATAGATTACTGCTTGCCTATGATTAGGGGGTTTGGGGATTGGGAGAAGATAGGCAGTGACTGCTAATGGTTATGGGGTTTCTCTTGGGGTTGATGAAACTCTTCTAATATTAGATAGTAGTGATGGTTGCATGACTGAATATACAAAAAACCACTAAATTACACAATTTAAAAGGTTAACTTATTATATGTGAATTCCATCTCAGTAAAGCTCTTACTGCCCTCACCTGTGTGGCTCATTTGGTTGGGAATAGCCCCACAAAGTGAAAGGTCACAGGTTCGATTCTAGGTCAGGGCACATGCCTGGATTGTGGGTTCGGTCCCTGATTGAGGCTCAGAGGCAGCTGATCGGTGTTCCTCTTTCACATCGATGTTTCTCTCCCTCTCTTTCTCCCTCTTTTCCCCTCTCTCTAAAAATAGATGAATGAAATCTTTAAAAGATATAGAGCTGTTACTAATAAAGAAGAGGCATGCAATTTTTAAAAATTATTAAAGATTCTTGTTAATTTAAGTTTAATTCTATGTAAATATATTTTCTTCTTTTATCTTTTTTATTGTTATAGCTAGAGTGAATTATAGTTCCCCCCCAAATGATGAATTTTTAAAACGTTCTGTGATGTACTACTCCTAAATTTATTTCTGACTCATCTGTTTCTTAGAACTTCAGCTTTTCTCTATCAATAATAGCCTTTGTCTTGTGAATCGCTTTTCCAGAATTTCTGTTTCTGTCTCCCTTTTAAAAAATAGTCTTCTGCAGCTGTTGTAAATGGTTTAGTAGTAACATTTTGAAATTTTTATTACACAACTCTCGGTTTGATATTGTAAGTATTACATATTCCAGGTTTCTTTATAAATAAGCATTTTTCTCATTTTTTACATTTGCAATATATTTTGAAAAATCTATATCTTTACTACTGGATAAGCATAAAGCCCTGAAAGAACATATTTCAATAGAAATAACCAAGTTAAAGATGTTGTGGTCCAAATTTAGAATTAAATGCAAATACCTCATTATTAAGCAAATCATTTAAATTGTTCAGTGGTATAAGACTCAAAACATTCCATCTGGTTAAACTGAACACACTGAAAAATCTTATTTAGAAATATTTAATGGGTTTATAACTGTTAGAAAATCTGCTTTTACCTCTATTCAGTAACTTCCTTCACACACAACTTTCTCATTGACAGAGAGTCTTTGTTTATCTTAACTAATTTATTTACATGATTTTCTAGAACAATATGCTTCAAATTGTACCTCATCCAGGATACCTTTACAGTTAAACTGTCTTTATAGTTTTCTAATATTACTCCATTGAAATCCTGAAGAACAAAATTTATGTGTTATACATTTGAACCTCATGATATCCTCTGTGTAATGGTTCTTATATCACATGTATATGCTTTGCTTTATAATGAGATTTAAAGTATTTCAATGGCATGTCTAAGTGTTTTGTTATATATTTTATAGAGCATATAATCATAGATATAAAATAGTCATTATGTACATACTGGATTATTTAAAGTGTGTGTATGTGTGTATAACATAATATATTTTTGTCTCCTACCTTTCTGGTGCCTTTCTCAGTATTTCTTTTCCCAGTGTTTCCTTTATAACCATTCCCACTCTAGTAATTACAACAAAGGAAATACTGAGGGGATATAAAAGGAGATAGGACACCAAGTAGTACATGGCTGCTCAAAGGGAGGTTTTCTGTGTAATCATACTCCACTTTGTCAGAGAAAATCAACACACAAAAAAATGAATTTTAGCTTTGGTGATATCAAAGTCAGTCATCATCATTAGTAAGTGCAATTTTATTATTGAGGAAATGACAGAAACCACTGTGGAGTTGCTAAGGAGAAAATAACTAGTAGGAAATTTGTACTGCTGGGCTTCAGAGACAAATGTTGAGGGGGAAAAATGTGCTGTTCATGCAGCATTCAAAACTTACATATTATTTTATTTCTTTGAAAACCGGAGTGAACTAAGTGGAGAGAATGGGATCCCAGTGAGCATATTGGGTGGATTCTGACATCGCCTGCCATTCTGTAACTCCCTGCTTTCATTCATTTAGTAATTGACTCCTTTGGTGAGGACTCACTGTGCCCTGCACCTTCCTAGGTGTTGGGGCTACTACAGTGTTTCTCTCTCTGTTTCTTCAGCTTTTGATGAAATGAGCAATATTATTCCTTGAAAGTGAGGTAACTATCCATTGAAAAAGAAGCAGGTTTTGCAGGAGGACATAGCTAAGATTTAGTGAGAGTATATATTTTTACAGCAGAAGAAAATGAACAGCTGGATGAGATCATCTGTTTTAGGCTATGCTGCCTTGTTTTTCCAGGAATTTTTGTGTATAATCATCATCACATTTCACAGTCAATGTCTTCAAATCACGTTCGCATGTTGCACTTAAAGGGCTCTTTCATCCAACTGAGTTATTTAGTCTAAGAACTTACTATGCCTCACATTAACACATTTTCTGCCTGAGTTTTTTTCCCTATATTTCAACACAGAGATGTTTCTTTCTCTACCCTGTCCTGCCCACTATGTCATTGGTCATCCTAGGGCAAGTCTGTCTTCAAAATTTATTTTAAAAGCAGATCTTTAAAGATAGTACCATTTTACCTTTTTTTTTTTGCAGTTTGATATTTCATAATTTAAAAGTTAAAAAATACATGTTAAGCAAAAGTTACATACTTAATAGGAGATTTCTTTTTCACTCAGGAAAACAGATTTGCCATGAGCTCTTTCCTATGTGGAACTCACAATGTAATTACTTTGCCTGATTAAATGCTTTATGAATGCTTTCTTCATTCTTCCTGAATGTTTATAGTTGCTCCTTCCCAGTAAACTAATTCAGTGAAGCCTTTACAAATTCCTCTTTTATGCTCCCTTTTACTCTTGTTATATTCTCCTGCTTAAGCGGGGAGGTGGGGAGCACAGTTACAAATGAGAGACCACAGATAGAGATTTATTTCCATTAACAAAACCTCCAGTTAAAGAACATTTCTGTGGTGACCCAGGGATTGTTTCCATATTGTATCTTTTAAAGGACATTGACTCAATGTTTCTTGGTGTGCTGAAGGTATTTTTTTTCTCTCTATAGTTCATTTGGTTTCCTCATTTGATGATTCGTTATCCTTTATCTTTAGGAAGTGCTGCAATCTAAATTAAAAAGAGATTCTAATAATCTCTCTTGGGAAGAAAACAATTGACCAGTAATTTAGAAATATTTAAATTATATTTTGATGTTTTAAGCAAATAGACCACACACACACACACACACACACACATATACATATGTATATAATGAAAAATAACAGGATTCTTTACACTATGTTTTCCTTAAGAAAGTTTAACACAGCTCCAGACAGATATATGTTCACTTTAGTTTAAAGGCGGAAATGGCAGTGCTCTATGAATAAAAATCAAAAATAAATTTCGGAATCAGAGGGCCTACTTGCCGGGAGTCCTCTTTCCATAGGACTTGGGGTTATGCACCAGGCAAACTAATAGCCTGCTGCTTTCAACCTCGGTGAGTGACAGGAGACCCATGGTGACAAAAGATCTAAAAATATATCAGGCTTTGGCCATTAAAAGCCTTATCAGCAAGTAACAAAAATCAACAGAGCTTTAAGATTGCCAATGCAGGGATTTAAAAAGACTCCTGGAAAGGGAATATTACTAACCATCTCGATAATCTGTTGACATACAACGCAGGCCGCCTCTGTCACCACTTCCTGGCTGAGAGCTTTAGGTGATGAAAGGCAAAGTGGTTGGGGGAGGGGCATCAGTGCTAACACTGACTGGATAGTCCTGGGCCTTGTTGAGGCATGTGGTGAAGGAATAAGGGCTCTACACCTGTCTCAAAGTTTAGCCATCACTCTGAGGTCAGCAGGTGATTACACTGTCATACTTTGAAAGAGGGCTAAATATACACACATATTTATTTATATGAAGATTATATGTATACATGTATACATATTCTCTATAGTATTTCAATAGCTGATCATGGATTTTAAAACTGTAAATACTAATTAAAGCCAAGGCATTTTCCTTAGTACAGTGAGTAAATTCATTCTTGTTTGTTGTTTCACAAATGCCTCTTGGCACACAAAACTTTAGAGAAGTGAGTGCATTAAAATATTGTGACTCAATGTGGATTCTGTTTTCACTGAAGGGATATAAAAATGATATTCCAAAGATATACTTGGGTAATACTAGTAATTGTACAGTGTTTCCTGCTTGCATTTCCTGGCCTGTCTCCTGATGGATTCTTTAAAGTGACACATCGGAGATCTGTTAATGGGTTGATAAATGACCAAAGTTAGAAACTGTCTTCCAGTGTAGTCTGTCCATAGAGGGAGGTAAGAATCAGAGATGGATTTCTATTTATTCTGCCAAGGCAGGCACAACCCAAATGTCTTCCCAGACAAAAAGTGGAGATGAGAATCAACTGATTTAGCTAAAAAAACAGAAAAAAGAATTTGCCACTTGATAATTAGAGTAAGATACTTCACTGGAAATCTGGAAGGAAGAGAAAGAGAGAAGCAGGGACAGTTGGCAAGGCAGATGTGAAGAGAGTCAAATGAAACTGCTGATACTGGGAACAGGAAATGTAAACCAAAACAAAAAAAACACCCATCTATATAGCTACTGCCAGACTCAAGTAATCAGCGTATTTCATCAATAGTAGAGAACTAGAGGATGAACCAATTAACAAAAGCTTTAAAACACCTTTCTAGGCACGTTGGTCGTGAAAACATTCTAAAGATAGAATCATGAAAAGCAGAAAAGAAATCCTGACCACACAAGTGGGCATTACTGCATTTTTTCCCTTTAGTTAAAGACATTTATAATGGTTCCACTAATGATTTTCTAGAATCTGATCAGGTCCTGAGTGGTATGTCTCAATTGGTTGGATGTCCTCCCACAAAGCAAAAAGTTGCCGGTTCGATTCTCGGTCAGGGCACACGCCTAGGTGGGGGTTTGGTCCCTGGTCAGAAAGTATATGAGAGGCAACTGATCAATGTTTCTCTTTCACATACATGTTTCTCTTCTTCCCTTCCCCTCTCTCTCAAAAAAGAAAAAAAATCTGATCAGCAGTCATCAATCTGATGTATAGTAATGGTTGAGTGAGGCAATGAAGATGGAATCAAATTAGGAAGTAATCACAAACCAAAAAACCTCACAAAGAATGGATGAAATACACATAAGGATTTTCTGATGATTGTAAATTAATTAATACCAAAAATGATGATATTCTCTCTCAATTTCCACATTAATGCCTCTCTCTTCTTACTGCCCCCTACCCCATTCTTCACATACTCCCCCGCACCCTCAAATGGAAAGATCAAAGGCAAACTTAAAGGGAAGAAGCAATTAGGCAAAGGCAAACTTTAACCTAAATAGACAGAGTGCACAGGGTGAGAGCAAGGGGGAGGAGAACTATCTATTGCATTTGTCATGATGACATCAGGGACACAGATGGGCTTCAAGTTCTCAGCAGTGGAAGCTGGCAGATCTTCTCTTCCCCTCAAGACCATCATTTGCCTTTCCACCACTGTCTCAAGTTTGAAATTCCCAAATGACTCTTCATTAATTTCAACCAGTCTAAAGATACTTCTCCCTTGGGTTTTGATACATCAGTGATTGTCTCTTCTCCATAACAGGGAGTTATTTGATATTCAATGCTTTCAACATTTAAAATAATTTCCTTTTATCTTAACTTTTAGCCCTTATTTTGTATAGTTCTTGGCAAGGCTGTTATTAACCTATTTCATTCTGTGTTCTAGAGCAGGAGATATGATTGTCTGCAGGAGCTCATTTTGCCCGGGTCTAAAAGAGAAAGGTGGTTTCAGTACAGTGGTGATGAAATACAGCCTAAAAGTACCAAATATTATGGTAAAAACTCAATTACTTTGATACCATTTGTGTGCTTGACCCCCATACAGCCCAGTTGAGAAACACTTGTTTCATGGCCACAGACTACCCTCCACCATTCTGTCATAAGTCATGGTCAGAGTAGAGAACCTTGCAATGTTTTCTAGCTCTTTTACCATATGATTCCACAGCTGGTCAAAAAAAAAATGTGTGTATTGTTCAAAGGGAAAATAGGAAGAGTGTGACTGGAAAATAGCTTTATATAGAAAAAAAACCCTACATAAGTATCATTCAATATATTATCACCTTTGGAAAAAAGAAAACCCTTTTCTACTGGTATTAGAATGAAGAATGAGTACATATTTCAGAATGCTCTGCTTTATGTTAAGAATGTAACATAACAATATTCCTAAGATGAAAGCTGTTTTCTTAAAAAAGTAAATAAAAAAGCAGACTTCAGCATTTACTGTATCTGGAAAATAACATATACAGTGTATTCAACTATGTTAAATGTCTGTGAATATAAAAATAACTTTCCCTCAGAGCATTGGATAAAAACGCAAAAAACAAAAAACAAAAAAAACTTCAGTTTGATTCTGAGAAGTAAATGTATCCAACAACCTATAAAGACTGTATTCATCAAATACCATTCTGGCACAGACATGGACGACAAATAGTCCTATGATCTTTCGGTAGTGGCACAAGAGTTTTGCAGATCACTCTCAAGTTGTGACATACCACTAAGGTTAATGATTCAAGAGGAAACATTCATAAGTAGTCTAATTATGGGGTGTTTGATTCTAAGCCTGTATCTACAAAAAATAAGCAAATGCATATTTTTAAAGTATATTTTAAAAGTAAGGAATTATTCTTAATGAGAGCTTCATATCAGCTCAGCAAAATTTTCCATCCACCATCCATTATTTTTAAACTCTATTGTAACTTAATTAGTGGAATTAAGTCACGCCGTTATTTGAAAAACTAACAACACTGTCTCTGTCTACATGAATCTATAAGGTTGATGAGTAATGCATAGCATGACCATGTGAGACAAAGAGCTAATTTGAGGCTGGATAAGGCTGATTTTTCAGATGATTAATTTTACAAATAATTTTTGCTTTCAAAAGTATTGATGAAATTTATGCACGCAGGCAGTAAAGAGAATATGGGTTGAGGGAGATGTGGTAATTATTTACAGTGTATCTGAAAAGACTTGTTTTCAGTACACATGGCATTAGAACCCCAGCCCCATTTATTTTATGCACAAGATATCCACAGATACAGGAAGTAATTCAATCTATTTGTATAAAAAGTACTTCAGATAAAGCTTGAAAGATAAAGAGAACTGTTACTCCTTTCAGACCCATAAAAGCATCGCGTATATATTAAAAGACAAAAAATCACAACTTCAATATTCTACCTTTTGTTCCCTTACTCTTTGCCCCAGAGACAAGGATGGTGCTAAGGTTTCGTGAAGGTGGTTTGGGTTGGCAGAATACACACTTGACAATGGTTGGGCACAGACTCCTGAGAATACCTGATCCCACCATTTTGAAGCCCAGCAGCCCTTATTTCTCTTCTAAACACCAACAATGAGGACAATTTACACTACCCTTAGAATTATCCAGAAATAAAGTCAAGGTTTTTCAACTTTCTTAAGGATTGCCTACTTTCTGTTTTCCATTTAAGTCTGAATCTAGTTGCTAGAGTAATGGAAAAGATATCTTGCAAAGCTTGATATTTGTGGCTCACTAAATGATGTGCCTGCCTTTAATATGTGACTATTCCAAAAATATCAGAGCAAATTACTTATTTTGGTAATTCATCCCAAATTTACCACTTGAGGGTGGATTATTTTGAGTCAATTGGCATAATCAGTTCATTTGTATTTTATAGCCAAGTCTTTAAAACATAAATTTTAACTCTTTCAATGACATTATTATGGTCAAAATAATTATGTTGGTTGACACAGTGAAAACACAATTATGGAAGAGGTCTTGAGCGTTCACTTTAAAAAATGCATAGTCTTTGTGCCTTCTGATATTACAGAAATTCAGCCAGATTCATGGACCCAAGAGTAACAGAATTCTAGTTTCTTACCTTCATGGGTCAGTGAGTTTTACGATGACCACATAAGCAAAAAAGCTTGTCTTCCTTATAATATAACCTATGTATGAATATGCTGTACTAGAAATTTCCATATTTTCTGCTGTAGTGTCCTTCTCATTAAAAGAGAAATAAAGTGAGCCTCCTTGTCATACATATATATCCATGAATTAAATCACACTCTGACATTTCATATTTCATACTTTTTATGTGTGAAATGAATGTGTGTGTTGTTGTGAATGCATAAAACATTTCAAATATGTATGAAAATAACCATATGCATTTTTTTTCTTTTGTAAATTTAAACCGGCTGTTGCTTTTCAATTTTCCTGTTTCATAGTAGAAAATGATTGCAGGTCCCCTTAAAATCACTTGGCATGTTTCTTCTTTTATGCTTTTTTTTCCCTGCAAAACTATTTCTGTTTGCTCCATTAAAAGTTACTTTTTGGGTAAATCTTTATTTTTCCTTGGTCTTCTGTATAATCTGCCAAGTAATCATTAAGATAAAAATGGATATTAATCCAGAATTTTCAACCATCTATTACCTGTTATCTTTGACTAGGTATCTATTTATCATCTTTCTTAGCCAACTATCTTCCTTGATTTTTATACAGAAAGGCGTAAAAGTATTTTGAAGCTAAATATTTACTCTAAATCTACATATATATGTGTGTATAACTTAGATTCTTGTTAATAACTATATTTTACATATACTTTGAAAGATGTTTTATGTAATGCAGTTCCTTTTTTAGCAAAACATAATGACCACTGTCATTATGGGGCCCTTGTAAAGCAATACATTGACAGCTTTGTGTAATGAAAGGTTGGGAAATTTTTGATGATTGCCATAAGTTTTGGGAGATCATTTTTACTCTTGCTGTGAAGAATCATTTTCTTCCAGCTCTTTTCCCACCAACCAAAGTATGTGCTTAAACTGCAGTATAAAGGATTAATGTTGTGTACAGAGAAGAACTCTGTCAGATTTCTCAACTTCATATCAATAATAATAACAGCAAATGCTTAAATAGCACTATGTGCAGACACTAATCTTTACTTAAATAAACTCACAGAGTCCTGATAACAACTCTATGAGGTAAGTAGTATTATTATTGTCATTTTACTGATGTAGAAACTGAGGTAGAAAGAGATTAAATAACTAGCCCTATGCTTACAACCTATAAGCATAGAACCTGGAAAAGAATTGAGGCAATGGGTGGGGGCTTAGGGAGATGGGTAAAAATATTGAAGGGGTTTAGAAGTACAAATTGGCAGTTACAGAAAAGTGGCAAGTATATAAAATACAAGATAAGGAATATAGTCAATAATATTGTAATAACTATATATGGTGTCATATGGGTATTAGATTTATTGGAGCAATAACTTTGTAAGTCATATAAAAGTCTAATCATGTGATTATATACCCAATACTAATATGATATTGTATGTCAACTGTAATTTAAAAATTATTTTATATCTATATCTATCTATATCTGTATCTATATCTATCTCTATATCTATATATATGAGTTATTATGTATATATCTATATATCTCTATACATCTCTTTCTCTCTCTATATATATGGGTTCTGTCTGGAAAAAGTCCAGCCATTGTTAATATAACGAGAATGGTTTGCACAACATCAGTGTAACTTGGCAGACAAGGAGACTGGACTGGAATGAGCATGTGTGAACAATGATGACTTTTCTGTACTAGTCAGTGAGGGTGGTAGATGCTGTTGAGTGAGCATGTGTAGTGTGTAGCAATTGCATTCAAAATGACTGAGTGAGCAGAGTTACAATTCTGTATCAAGTTTTGCTTAATTTTGAACACTCCTCCACAGACACTATTTGGGTGACTAGAAGGCTTCTGGGGATGATGCAATGAGTACAGTGCAAATAAAGCATGGCATAAACACTTCAAAGATGGTTGAGAATCTGTGAAAGTGATCCATGCTCTGGAAAACCTGCAATAAGCAGAACACCTGAGAATGTTGAACGTTTATGGGCTGCGATCAAAGAGATTGGCTACTGACAGCACAAGAACTAGAAGCTGATCTAGGGATTCTAAAAACTACTGCCCCAAGATTTCAACACAGGATCTTGGCATGAAATGTATCTTGGCAAAATTTGTTCCACAGCTTCCGCTACGAGAACAGAAGGAATATTGTACTGCAGTTCCTAATGACTTGATTAAAACCACTGCTAACGAACCAGATTTCCTCAATAAGGTCATAGCTGGAGATGAATTGTGGATCTACACCTATGATCCAGAAACAAGTACCAATGGAAGTATCAAGTAGTCCCAATGGAAGTCGCCTAGTTATCCATGCCTGAAGAAGACACGACAAAGTCACAGCAAGATCAAGACCATGATAACTGTGTTTTTTGTTTGGGAAGATGTTGTACATCATGAGTATGCCCCTCCAGGCCAAATAAATAATAAGGAGTCCTACCTCTGTGTTCTTCATTGGTTGAGAGATGGGATACGATGAAAATGGTCACAGCTATTGGCTACTGGTGATTGGTAGCTTCATCACAACAATGCACCCACTCATCACATCTTGTGCAGAGTTTTTTGGCAAAACATCAAATCACCCAGGTGACTCAGCCCCCTACAGCCCAGATTTGGTGCCCTGTGATGTCTGGCTTTTCCCAAAACTAAAATCACCTTTGAAAGGGAAGAGATTTCAGACCATTGATGAGATTCAGGAAAATACAATGGGGCAACTGATCGCAATTTCAACAAAGGATTTTGCAGAGTGTTTTGAACAGTGGAAGAGATGCTGGGAGAACTGTGTGAGGTCCCAAGGGGTCTACTCTGAAGGAGGCTGAAGCATCACTGTCCTATGTACAATGTATCTTGTATCTTGTGTCTTCTTCAGTAAGAAAATTCTCTATTTTTCTTATTACATAGCTGGATACTTTCTGAACATGAATTGAGGTTCTGAACTGAACACAAATATATGTGTATACACATATACACATACACACATATGAATGGAGGTCAGTCAATCGAGAGTCTTTACCTTAACCAGTTTGCTTACAATTAATAAGTTATTTACCTTTGATTCTTATTGCAGTTTTCTATTCCAAGTACACATATCTTATTTCCTCAGTACATAGATGAGGATATTGGGATTCTGAAATATATAGTGATGTGCTCATCATTACTCACTCAGTCAAGAGAATACTGAGATCTCATGTATGCATTATCAACAGCAGAGTGTCACTTGGGTTGGGTGTAACATAAAAACACTTTTGCTAAAGATGGTTTAGTTAATTCATCCAGCTCCCTTCAGACAGAATAAATAATGTATTCTCTATCTCTTCATGTGTTTTGTAGAACTTAAAATTTCATTTTTAGAGATAATAAGGACAAACCTTTTCTGTGAAACTGAATACCAACTTCACTTAAGGTTAGAGTTGGGTGAGTAAGTAGTGGCCTGGGTGCCTGATTAAATCTTGCCTTGTCTCTATAATACTGGGATTCTTCCAACCAGTTAGCACATTTTTCACTTTCTCCCTCTTTCAGCAATTGAAATCAAAAGTGACTTCTTGTTTTTTACAGTCCTTCAGTTTATTTATACATTTCAGGATGAAATATGCATTTTAACCTTATAACTACACTATGAATTCATGACTCTCTTGATCATGGTAGTTACTAAGATCATTATTTTTTTGGTCTTAATTATAATTGACTAGTTCTTGATAACATGCAGTTACATAATTTAGACATAATACCCTGAGCTGGACACCAGCTATATTCTTTCAGTAGGTTTGTCTTCATTTCTAGACTCACCACCTATCTTTTAATTTCTAATAGAGGTCTCAGAAATTAATAACTAAAGATAAAAAGTATTAAAAAATTTATAGATAGAAATCATAACAAGTAAGATATTTTCTACATGAAAATCATTAGTGCCCCCCACAATATACTTGCCATCAACTCCATGCTTTGTCACCTCCAAAGACAATCAAGGAACCTTAGCATGCAACTCTGAGGGCCGAAATCAGTAAAAGTATCAATGAACATTTCACAGGAACTCTTTCTTTGCAGACTATTAATTTTACAGATGGTATAGTGCAATTTATTATTATTTGATGTTAATTATATCTTATTGTACACATACTTACCCAGTGCCAGGCTCTTAGGAATCATATCAAGCAATCTCATTTGCAACAACATGAATGCACCTTTAGGGCATTATGCTAAATGAAATAAGTCAAACTGAGTAAGACAAATACTGTATGATCTTATTTATGTGTGGAACCTAAAAATTAAATAAATAACTCATAGATACAGAAAGAGCTTGGTGGTTGCCAGAGGCACTGTTTGAGGGGTGTGCAAAATGGAGAAAAGTGATCACATGGTATAAACTTCCAGTTACATTATAAGACAAAAGAGTCCTAAGGATATAATGTACAGCATGTTGACTGTAGTTAACATTTCTGTATTGTATATGTAAAAGTTTCTGAAAGAGTACAGTTTAAAATTTTTCATCACAAGAAAAATACTGAAACTATGTGTGGTGATGGATGTTAACTAAACTTATTGTGGTGATCATTTCACAATAAACCATATATCAAACAATTATGTTGTACATCTAAAATAAATACCATGTTATATGTTAAATATAACTTAATAAAAAATAATAGTCAAACTCATAGAAGCAGAGGGTAGAATGGTGGTTGCCAGTGGTGCAGGGGAAAGGTAAAGTGAAGAGGTATTGGCTAAGAAAGATAAACTAGTTCTAGAGACTTAATGGAAAGCATTGTGATGAGAGTTTACAGCACTATATTGTATACTTGAAATTTGCTAAGCTGATAAATCTTAAATCAACAAAGTGAATTTTAATTTTTTCTTTTCCTCCACTTATTACTGGGCAAAATGGTGACAAAGCTAGCTTTTAACTACCTTAGAGATAGTACAGTTTTGGAGGTGTTATGATTTCATCTTTAAAAGCATAGCTAAGACAAAGAAGCTCTATAAAGATTGTTAAAAATCATTTTAAAAAACCCATTAGGATGCTTATGTTTACTAACCAGCAATCAACAATGCTAATGTGCAGAAGGACCAGGGAAAACAACTTTAATTCATAAAATCTAGTGCATTAAGGGAAATGATGGCTTTCTGATAGATTTTTAAAATGTAGCCTACTCTCAGAAGTTTTTGATTATTTAAGAGTAAGTTTGATTCCTATTAAAATTCATATTTCTACAGAGGTATTTTTCAGGTTCTTTCTCCATAGGAGGGAAGCTGAATAAATTTAACAAACATTTAAATGAAAATGGATTTTGTTATTGCAACATTGCCAGGAAGCTTCTACACAACAAAATGTTCCACATGTACTGTAGATCCATATAGCCAGGCCAGATAATCAAGGAAAGGGAAGAAGAACATAGGACTCACTCAGACATGGGGAAATAATATTAATGCTTTCAAACTGGGGATTTAGTGTGATCCTTTGTTGAGCCTGATCTAAACTATTGCATTAACAAATTTAACATTTTTATTTCATTGTAGCAGCTAAGTGTTAAGTATATAGTTATCTTAGTATAAACTAATATGGCTGGATCAAGAAGGAAACATTTAAAAATGACATTAATGTAAATCAAAATGAGGTTCCCATTTTCACCTCTTATGTAATAATGTTTATATTAATTCAGATTCTCTATTTCTCAATACTAGTCTTAAAAATGAGTACATGTGTTTGAGCAAGAATTCACACGTAAATATTCTAGAAAATGAGGCTTACAAAAATAAACCCTGTATCCAATCTTATCACTGGGTAAAGTAACTATGAGTACTTTTTGGTTGTGCAATGAAATGCTTGTGGTAGGTTCCGAATTCACATACTGACCATGAGTTATTCACAGCTTCGTTTATGTAGCACTGACAGAGTGGTAGTTAGTTACACAGTGAAATGGGAGCTTGGTTTGTGCTTTCCCTCTGGCCTTACAGGGCAATGGAATGATTTACTTACTTACTTACTTAATTACTTACTTAATTTATTTTATACACACACACATTTTATTTTTATGTTTTACAATTGTTCCAATTATTTCCCTTTTCTTCCCTTCCATCCAGCCTGCCCCACCATGATTTAATATTATTAAAAAATTATCAAAGTTGTCCTGCAATGGGCAAGAAATGTGCTTACTGCTTAAACGAAAAAATGGAAACTGTTGCCACAAAAAATGTTTGCAGTGAAGAATGTCCAAAAAAAAAAAAAAAAGAAAGCGCTGTGGTGTTTCTGGATTTCCTGACTCTTGCTATGGACTGCAGGCAGCTTGGAAAAAAACAAGCAAACAAGTTTTGCTTCACATGCAGTAAAGAATTCTTTGGATGTAAGACAATAGAAGATTTTGGGGAGTTCGAGGTAGGGAGAAGTCCTATAAGTACTTACAATTTCAACCCAAAGCAGAAAGAGTGGGCAGCATGTTGAGACATTTTATGAATTCTTACATTCCCCCTGCTCCCTCTCTGTCTTTTGTTTATTATGTTAATTCTCTTTTCTGTTATAGAAAATCACAGCTCAGGTGCAGCAGAGTCTAAATCCTTTAAAGCAAATCAGGCCAGACGTGGGCTGATGATGAAGGCCCCAAAAAGTGTGTTTGCTGTTTACCAGTGAATCATCAATATGACAATGAAGTCTGCAGGTTCTTTTAGCACTACAGGAGCTCTCGGAAGGCAATCTGCTTTTTCTCTCAAAATTTTTCACTTAAGGACTACAGAAACTTGCTTATTAATTGAGATTGCTGTAGCTGAAGCTCAGTATAAGGATTTCCCTCTTTCTTTTTGTTTGTTTGTTTGTTTGTTTTATATAGTTTTCTTCAAAGAACTTTTGCAGTAGTTACTCTACTTACTCTGTGTATCTCCATATCTTATAAATTGGAATTCTCTTTTGTTTGATTATTCAGGAAATATTTATGTGTGCCTGCTATATATCAGACACTGTACTGGGTGCAAAGCACAGAGCAGATATAAAAATAATTACACGAATGCACTGATTTTTCTATATTTATTTTATTTATGCTATGCACAACTATTTGAAAACATATCTTCATTGAGTGCCTAATGTGTGACCCCCACAGTTCCTGGTAGTTTTTAACTTATTAATGGGTCATGTGAAACTGACCAACTTAGGAAAATTTATACTTCTTTTTTTTTTAAGATTTTATTTATTTATTTCTAGAGAGAGGGGAAAGGAGGAAAAAAGAGAGGGAGAGAAACACTAATGTGTGGTTGCCTCTCATGCCCTCAACTGGGAACCTGGCCTGCAACCCAGGTATTTGTCCTGACTTGGAATCAAATCAGTGACACTTTGGTTCTCAGGCCAGCACTCAATCCACTGAGCCGCACCAGCCAGGGCTGTACTTCTGTTTTATAAAGGTACTGTTTAAAAGTAAGCTGTGTGAAATGTTGATATTCAATAAATAAAGTAATTTTATAAATTTAAATTTTAGAAAGAGTAATTACTCAGTATTTTATATAATTTAACGGACACAGTACATGTTTGTGCTAAAATACAGTAAATATCAGTACTGTCTTTTTAGTTCTGAATGGGGTTTCAGCTCCACAATCCTTTCAGCCCCCAGCAGTTTATAGAGGGTCAGCAAGCAAGACTACCAGCCTGAGAGCCATTGGCATTGAAGTGTGCATGACTGGCGACTGTCTTTGTCTTAATATTATGAAAGAAGGAAGCTGATGGCAAGGAAATGAGGGAAGAACTGATAAAATCAGTTTATTGACTTTGTGAAGGAAAGAACAGTAAAAAACATTTTAAAGTTTATGTTGTCTTGATCATATTTATGTCCCTGAGCCTTTACCCCACACTTTTGATGAGCTGTCATACATACATTTCTTTGGGATGTGCCAGATGTTTGGGGAGTGAATATAGAGAAAAAGAGTTATTTCAAGCTTCTCTGATGCTAAATCAGATAGGGTCCTATTTGCTTTGAATATGTAGCTCTAAGGTGGGATATTGGAACAGTAGAAGGGAGGACAGGATTGAAGTTACCCAGGGTTGTTGTTTGTTTTTTAAAGAGCTAATGCTATTACTGAAAATCCTCGGGGGGATTTTCTTCAGCTCTTTAACCTGGTGGTTGTGAGGGAGTAGGATGCTAAGGACTATTTTCGCTGTGGATATGTATGTACACCTGCAAGCACCACATACAGGCACATCTGCCTTTTCTTCCAACCTGATTACTATTTTTTAGCTTATTGAGGGGAGGAGAGGGGAGGGGAGTGGAGGGGAGTGGAGGGGAGAGGAACACGGATTTGTCGCTTCACTTCTTTATGCCTTCATTGGTGGATTCTCACATGTGCCCTGACCAGCACCTGATCTTTTTTTTGCAGTAAGGCTCTGTGGGGGAGGGCTGCTAATTCTGCCCTCTCAGAGTCCATTCCTCCTTCTTTGGTCAGGACCTGACTTCCCGTTGGGGAGCCCCTTCTATTTCAGTGATGCTGACCTGTATCCTCTGCCTGTGCCTGCTGTGGGAAAACGATCTATGCAGGCCAATCATCACACTCTGCCCCCACTAGACATAATGGTTCAAGGATAAACGCACACCTCATATCTGGCTAATGAGGCTCAATTCTGAGATTTACTTTTTAGCTTAAAATAAAGAGACATTTTTCATAGGAGAATTCTTAAGATGATATAGATATGGAGTTACTAGGGATCTCAACTGTAGACAGGGGTGGCATGAGAATCAGGCCCTCCACAGAGAAATGATCAGAGAAAGGAGAGGATGTTTGAATTTTGATGATATTATTGGAGACCCTGGATGAAGCAATGCCTGGAACCAATGTCCCTGGATCTTTTGTTAAGTGGGCCAATTAATCACTCCTTTTTCCCTCTTTTTAGAATGAGTTGGATTTTATTCATCTAGTAGAAGGGGTTTGGAGTCATAACACTGAATGCTTAATTTTAGGGGTTTTCTCTTCAGATGTTATTCTTCCCTTGTTTCCCAGTTGCTATTGAGAAGCCACATAGAATTCTTTAACTAGTTTCTTACTTTTGAGGGGTGGGCTGGGTGGATAGGAGCAGGGGGGGAAAGATTGACACAACAGTAATAGCATAAACAATAAAATATTTAAAATGGAAAAAATGATATAATAAAATAAATATAAGATGGTAAAAAAAAAAGACCTCCAAAATGACTTTCATCTCAGGAAAATAAAGTACCACCAAGGAAAGGCAAAGGTTACAAGAAAAGGAGGCTAACTATGCAGCAATATATGCTTACTTTTCAATTAACTAAAGGTTTATCTTGCCTTAGATGATGCATAATGAAGGAAAAACTATTTGGGGTATTTAAGATACATCTTCAAATGCTTGTATCTTATAGAAGCATTTGCCATTTTCCTTCTTTTGTCATGTATCCATCACCTTTTATAAAAATAAGTGAAAATGCTCATAAGACATCCCTGCCTCAAATTCAGTGCCCATATCAAAACCTGTTATCTTCCCCCCCAAGCATAATGCTCCCCCTCTTGCTTCTGTTTCAATTTGTGACTGTTATCCAGCTCATCACATAAGCTAGGTATGGGGGGGTTGAGCCTTCTGGCTTCTGGTCTCACTCTCTGTCTTAGTTCAAGCCACTACAACAAAAATACCAAAAACTAGGTGGCTTGAACAAGAGACATTTATTAAGTTCTAGAGATTGAGAAGTCCAAGATAAAGGTGCAGGTAGATTCAGTTCCTGGTGAGAGTACTCTTCCTGGCTTGCAGATGGCTACCTTCTTGCTGTGTCCTCACATTATGGAGAGAGGAAGAGAGCTCTTGTCTCTCTTCTTCTTATACGGACACAAGTTCCATCATGAGGACACCACCCTCATGACCCTGTCTAAAGCTAATTATCTTCATCACTTTGGAGGTTAAGGCTTCAACTTACGAATTTGGAGGTGGGGTACAAACATTCAGTCCATAACACCTTCCCCACACATACACCAAATGCAATCGACCACCTTGTATTTTTCCCTTCTAACGCTCCATTAACTGACCTGCTCACCTCCAAATTTGTTACTACTCCTCTTACTCAGCCCTCATCACTTCTCACCTCAATAATCAGGATATAATCCAGTTTGATCTCATTGCCAGTTATGTTTCATGAAAATCTATTCTCCACATTAAAGCCACCATAGTTTATCTAAAATTCAAGTCTAACCATGTTGCCCTTCTGCATAAAATTATAATTACTCAGTGGATTTCACAAATATCTTGGCCTCATTTGGTAGACTAACATGACTTGATCTATATCTACCTGTGCCATCTCTATGGTGCCATTTTATATTTTATGATTTCTGCCCTGACAATTCTGGGATATTTACTATGAAAACATGGACACACACCCACACACCCTGCTGCTTCTCACATCTGTGATTAGAGAATGCTTTTCTTGTACTGGAACGCCATTCTTCCGTGACCTTCATTTGTCTAACTCATGAACCTTCCAAAGATCAAAGAGACATATCTTCCTTTCTGTGGTCCTCCAATTCTCTATGTGTACACCACTCATTCTACTTATCACTGTGTGTATTAAAGTATTAGAATTCTGTTTTGTGACTGTTTTCCTCACTAGGCTCCTTGTTTCTTGAAGATATAATTCATATTTACATTAATTCCTGTACCTTGTGTCTGGTATAATCTTCAACAGAAAGAACAATAAGTGTTTACTGAAGTTAAATGAATCCCTAAATCACTTTAAAACCCAAAATTTTATCATGTAAACTAATTATATATAATCAATTATTTAGTTTCTCTTTTTAGTTGTTGAGCTTGATTGACTTTAAGTGATTCTTGGGAAAATGATAATTATTTTGCAGAAATGTGAGAGAAGACTAACTTTGACCTTCAGCTAAGAGATTTAACAGCCCTTTATAAATCTGAATTGTGAACAAAATACCAAAATTGTAAGGTAAAAATGAATAAAAGAAAAGAATGAATGGAGCAGATACCAAGCAGCTAAGAGAAGTAAAGGTTAAAATCTTATTAAGGAGAGATGGTACATCCCAGAGAACCCTACATCAGGGAAAATAAGAACTTCAGAGGTTTTTTCTGAGTCTGTTTATAGTTTGGATCTAAGAGGACAATTTCACAAATTTGTTAAACTCCTAGCATTCCTTTCTTTCAAATAATATTTTTAAAGCAAGAACTAAATTTAAACAAATAATTTTTCTATAACCCCTATTATATCCTCTTTCCCATCAAATCTAAAATAGTTTTTATAAAAGTGTATAATTATATTGAAATTGAAGAATATAATGGATACAAGCATGGATTCTAGAGATGACCAGTCCTGAGTCTTGCCAGTTATATCAATTTCAGCAAATTCTCAATTTAGCATAGCTTCAATTTTATCATCTGCAAACTTTGGCAATAACAGAACACACTTTCTAGAGTTGTTATAATGATTAAATGATATCATGAGGTGAAGTACCTAATGTGGTCCATTGTGCACGAGACATTTTTATTATTTCAAGTAAGTTACATGATAAAATCCAAATAAATTTGAAAAGTGTTGGCTAACCTATTCCAAGAGGTTGTTTATGGTGTGATTTTTCAAAACTTTTAATATATTAATATACACATTGAATTGCTAAGGAGGGGATGGGTTATGCAATACTTTCCATGCTTGTGTGACAATGGTTGCATTTTATTGTAGAACATATGGAACTACTGTTTCATGCAACTCAAATAATGTGGCTTTAGGAGAATATTATTAAACTAAAGTAGAATGAGAATAAAAATAGAAAAATGAAAAAGAGCACAGGAGATGCAGGGTGAAAGCAAGAAACAATGAATAGTTATTTGCTTAGAGCAAATTGATTTATTATTAAACTTCTGTATTACTTTAAGATACTGACTCTCTTTAGCTAGCAAAAGTATTGAAATTTCTAAGGAGCATCACGAAATTGCATCACATTTATAGGTATTCTCTGAATGACTTATAAATAGACAATCAATTGTCCAAATGCCAGACTTGGTAATTTGTGTTGGGGACAAGAGGTTTTTAATTTTAAATGCAAGTTAATGCAATGTGATTCTTAAATTTTTGATGTCATTGATTCATTTATCTCTTTCTATTAGTTGGATAATGTTAAAATTTGTGCATAAGTTGATTTTTTAATATACCTGTGTCTAAAGGAAAAGAATGATTGTCCCTAACCTATATTAGCATGACATGGGAACCATTTTACCATAATAAAATGTTGACTCAAAAGCATATGCCAATAAACTGCTTTTATATCTTAACTCTATGATTTTCATAATGTTCAACTCACCCTTTTATTATGTGAGCCACACCTTTTTAAAACTTTAATCAAAGGGTAAGATTGAAACACATGATATTGACTACTGACTTCCAATTTAGTAATTGCATAACAAAGGAATTTGATGGAAATATAAAAGTACTCATTCTTATGAATCACATCATTTGAGCTCAAATTACATTGTAAAAGTTTTTAAAACTAGAATTACAGAAAAATTATATTTGCTCTAGCTACTTCTTTCCTTCTTTTACTATTAATATGAGATAAGCAAGAGCTATTCAATTTCACTATTTACCAAATGTTTTTGCTGCACATATTGAGGGCAAAGTACAACTTTTTGGGTTGTGAGTGATGCATAGATGATTCAGGTTCAGAAAAATAAGAAAAATACAAAACAACCATGTTAAAAAATACAAATTCTTGTAGAACATAAGAATGGTGTTTGTATGGTATTTTGTAAGAGAAAAAAATTCATTTACTCATAAGAACCAGAGGACAGGTGTTCCCTGGGTGTTTGAAGGCTGCAAAAGGTCCTAAAAGACGAAGACCGTGCAGAAGGTTCTCTGAGTAGAGAGAAATACTTTGTCACATTAAAGACAAATTGCATCTCTCTACAGTGACAGAAAGCTAGTTTTGTCAAAATTAGTTTTTTTTTAATTTAGGTTTTAATAGAATAATGTTTTAAGAAGTACCAAAAAATAATGATGTTGTGTTTTAATTAGAAAAAGCCAACAGTGGTAGCACCAAAGGGTGGCTGTGGTCTTTATGATCCTTATGATCTCTTTCCCTTCTCCCAAACCCATCCCAATAAAGAGATGATTTAAAAGTTGGTGTTTGTTATGCAAACATAGCTTTCAGATAAATGCTCTAGGTCTACTCAACCTCATTTCCAACTTTTTATATGCAGAAAATTTGAAGTCATTACTAAGCACCAGGTTACTTTCTAACAGTGAAACCCATGTGATGCAAAAAATAATGATGAGATTAGCCACCTGTAGAAATTTTCAATTTAAATAATTTGAAAACACCCAAAATAGGAAGAAAGCAACTATGATCCGTGAATCCTGTGTATGCCTTCCTGGCAGCTGCTTATATATTCAGGTGAGCCCAGTGCCTGCCTCTTCTGTGTTCCCACAGTGCCTGGTTAGCACATATCAAGCCATATTGAAGTGATTTGGCATTTCATTTAATTTGAGAACAATATGCTCAAATGGAAAAACAGGGACAGTCTTATCTGTCTTTTTACTTTAGGTAGTACATCACTGCTTAATGCATAGCTGTTGGTTTGTAAATGACTTGCAGGCAGAAAAGAGTTTATATGTGTGTGAAATAATAATACAACTTATTGCTGTTTTATTTTGCTATGTTTGAAGAGCCTACTGTGTTGCTTTTCATTTCTTATCTTATTTAATCTTTGACAACCTAATGGCATAACTACTTGTTTTATTGCCAGTGCTGGAAGTCACAATCCCAGGGTTAGAGCCGGGATGCAAACCCAAGATTTTAATGCAAAAACTCTAGTTCAGAGATTCCTTCTCTATGCACCTTCCCAGATGATTAGATTCTGAATACTTCCAGGGATGGGAAGCTCTCCTCTCTAGGAAACATTGCCACTCAATTGATCAGACACAGATTTCCATGTGACTAATTCCTAATGACCACCTTTTGGCTTTTTGGAAAAAAAGGAATAGATATATTACACAGCTCAACGGTTCCGAATCTATTTTTTGTGAGTTTTCTTCAGAATAAACATTTACAATTTCTTCTATGTCATTTTATACATTATAGTCTTTAAAGTTTTGTGTTACTATAATTTTTGGATGATGTCCTACACTTGCTCAGGAATTCATAGGTGGTTTCATTCATTTTATCAGATGCAAATCTGTCAGTCTAAAATCTTAGTTCCATTGCCCCTTACTATACCTAAGCTTATAGCAATTTATAAATTAATTTATTTAAAATAGATCTAATAATTCTTAATTTAAAGAATTGTGAAAATATGAAAGGGATTAAGATGTACAGATTGCTGGTTATAAAAATAGTTACAAAGATGTAAAGTATCACATAAGGAATATAGTTAATAATATTGTAGTAACTACATACGGTGTCAGATGGATATTAGACTTACTGGGGTAATCACTTCATAAGGTATACAAATGTCTAATCACTATATTGTATACCTGAAACTAATATAATACTGTATGTAAACTATAATTAGGAAATAAATTAATTAAAAAAGAATTGTAAAGAAAAATGTCATGATTTACTTGAATAAATTTTAAAAAATTTAAAAATTACTGCATCATTAATATTTCCTAAAATTTCATTTATGAGAATTTTCTAAGTTTTGCTAATGAAAGCTCCTTTGATTTATTCTTCATGGTTATTTGGTTTCTTAATTTGTCCATTACAATTTTCCATTTTTTGATCGGAGTAGTTTTTCTAAGACTACCTCTATCATTTCTTTCAAAAAATGGATTAAGCTATTGATGGCAGGATGGATTCAATATTTCTTTTACATGTCCGAATGGCTTAATTAAACAACAACATCAACAACAGAGCATAACCTAAGTGGACAAGTGTATATAAAAAGTAAAATTAGGCCGAGGCCTTAAAATATTGTTGCCACGTGTGAAAAAACAAACTTTTATCCTCACAACAGAGCTCTGTATCTGAAATTTGAAAGCACTCATTTGTTTCTATTGTAGTAGTAAGAGCTCAAGTATTTCAAATCTAATCTCTAGTTAAGCCCTTGAAGACAAGACCTTTTATAAAAGTGTCTTTATTATTATACTATGTATTAGATCTCTATGCATTTGCTACTTTATGACTATTGGAATGAATAGAGAACTTATGAATGCATACCTTGTGACAAATATATGGCCAGATTTGTCTTCTGTATTAAAGTCTATTGTATGCTCTACTAATAAAATATTGCTTTCAACAGAGGTATGCTTCATGGTATAAATCTAATATGGTCCATTGGTTTAGCAACATTTGACAATCCTTGATATTTCTCTGAAAGATTCTTCATGACACCAAATTAAGACAAATGGAATTTCTCAGATATTGCAGATTTTACTGTCTCATGCTTTATTTCTAATGGAATTAAAGATAACTCAAACAATTTGAAACTCAAAGGGCATATTCAGTTCTGAAGGAAGTTTTTATGTTATGTTAACGTCTCTATCAGCATTAGCAAGCAGATCTTTTTCAGATCACTTCCTGTTCATTAAAGTAAAGAGGAAAATAACATTTTAAATAATGGCAGGTTTCAACCTCTCTTACATATTTATTCATGCCTAGAGTGGCTTTCATTATGGATCACTAGAAACAGATTGCTGCAAAGAAAATAAACTTGAGAACAATCAATGATGATCTATTACAACTTTCCGGGTGACTGTAAAACTGTTTTGTTTTGTTTTTAACATATTAATTCCTGTAGGATACTATTCATTCTCAGAAGAAAAATTGCATTTTCAATAGTAAAATATTTTCAAGTGTACCCGTTTTTATTTATAATTTTCAAAAGAATAGTGCTCTAAACTGTGGTAATTATATTTTGGAATTCGTCACATGTGATGGGCAGTGATATAAATGTTGCCTCCAGGATACTCTGCCATGAAAGTGATTTTTCAGAAACCTTATCAAAGTGGGGGCTGAGCAACCAGCCTTCTACCCTGTATGGGAATAGCAATTGCTGACAAGCTTGTTAATAATTCAAAAGTCTTTTTAGTGAATTATGTCTATCCTGAAGTTTTAGTTTTATAGAAATGTTCAAATATATTACCTCCAGTTCTTTGCAATTTTTTTTTGTACTTTGTATTCCCTCTTATCATAAAATAGACTACTTTTGAAACTGATACTAAACAAGTCTATTGAAGTAACTTGTTATTATTTTTACTTCATTCTGGATAGCTTTTTTGTTTTGTTTTGTTTTGTTTTGTTTTGTTTTGTTTTTAATGGCATCCATGAAAGTCACCTCAGCTAGAATGAGGTAAAGCCTATGACCAAAAAAGAGAATAGATCTGTAACATCTTTCCTTTGAGATTGATAGATTAACTGGAACTTCAGGCAAGCATAATCAGTCAGGGGGGTCTGTGGGAGGTGCTAGGGCTTGTGGAAGATCTCCCTAAGAGATCCACTAAGTGTGGAGAGCAGGCCCAATAAAATGGCATTGGTCCAATCAAGATAGCACAAAGTATATAAAACAAAGTGGAGTCACTTAAGTCAACTAAAATGGTTGTCATGACACTTTAGTTCAAGAGGAAAATTACCTAAGCCAGAGTAAACACATCTGGCTAGGAGACATATCTGCCTGCGTGATCAGACACATCTGGTAAGGAGACACACTTAGTTGCTTGCACAGGTGGTCAGAGTAGTTGTGTCTGTAGAATGGGACCACCGATAGATAGTTTCCTGGGGAAATTCCACACCTGCCAGCATGAGTGTCAAGACGTTCATTAAAAAGACCCAGAAGGCTTGGTTCCACAACTTTTAAGGTGCAACTGAGGCAGGTTCCAGACCACTGCTGAGGCAGCCGAACTCCACACACCTGAGCGCTACTCCACGCCACGCTGATGTCCTTTGGCATCAGCCACTGGAGGCTCTGTCCTGCTGGACCCAGGACTTCGCCTGCCCTGCTGCCCACCGGGCTCAAGAGATCCTTCCTTACAAGGTGCTGACAACTCCTCTGCCCACTGTGCTGTTTTCCAGACCTGCAGACTGAGGTTCTGGGACTTGGGTTCATTATCTGCCATTGATTGCTGTATGTGTGTGTGTTGCAGTTCATGAGAACCCTGCAAGAAGAACTCTGTAATAAAGTTCTGTGGCTCTAGAACTCCTTAACTTTCTTTTCTTTCTTTAAACACCGCTCCATTTTGACACACCGGTCAGAGTGTGCATGCAGCATGCACGGAGTGAGTTGCAACCCCTTTCTTTTCCCGAATAAATCCTACTGGTTCTGAAACACCTAGTCCATGTTAGTTTTCAATTGAAAAGATTTTTTAAAAATCCATGTAGTTTACTTCATAACTGACAATGATTTTTGTCTGTAATTTTGATCAAATTATGTAACATCTTTATCTCAATATTCTTTTTATATTTGAGAGTGAAGCTTAGGCAGAAAAACATAGGCAGAAGAATTAGAAAACTGTTCAGCAAAACAAATACAGCCATTAATTATGAATATTATGCCATTTCCAGTTGTGATTATTCAGGCAGATTATCAAAACTGCAATTTCCTCATTCATGTACAAGACAGAAGTTAGTAACATACTCACAGAGTTGTATGAGTTGTATGAGTTGTATGAGTTGTGACTAAAATACAAATGGTAAAGTGAGTCACATAGAGTAGGTCCTCAATTTCTTTTTTTCCCTTTAGCTTTTCTCAGTTTTACCACTGTACTTTGTTGTTTCCAAGTAGAGTTGTTATTTTAACTCAAAGATGATGAAATAAAGGTTCAAGCTATTCTTCTTATATCTATTCAGTAGATCCTAAATTTCAGGAAAATCATTTTTATGTGTGTTTCCAAGGCAATAATATTAATTAAAAGGACATTGTACTTTTTTCCCACTTAAAGTAGGGCCAAAATAATTGTCTAAAGAACACAGGAAATTTTTTTTTTAGAAACTATTAAAATGCCTTTTAATAAAGCAACATCCCCAGAAATGTGAACTGGCAGAAAAAGAAGAGTATGAACACTTGAGGTAGAAGGAATACTGGGAATTTATTGCGTTATTTTAAAATATAAAATATTTCAGAGGATCTGATAAAGTTAGCCAAATTACGTGCTTTTTATCTTTGATTTCATATATCTTAATCAATGCACTTTTTTTTCTTTTCAGTTTCCTTGCTGAAGCAATTTAAAAAATTGGTCACTTAAGAGATAAAGGAATATAAATTGACATCAACCAGCCACAAGAGGGAGGTCTTGGCTATATTAGAGGTAGTGTATACACATAGGGAGGGGTCCATTTTTGCAGAAAAAGACTTTTTTTTTTTGGAAAAGGAGAAAAAATCGGATTTTAATTTTTTTTTTTTGCTATACTATGATGCCATACTTAATAGAGAAAATTATTTGTAAGTCTAGTACATTATTAGACTTTACAAGTGTAGAATACTACTTTTATCACATAATACATGTTTTCCTTAAAACTTAAATCATTTGTTCTCTGTAAAATTAAACATAAATCCACTTTAAATATATATACACATATAAAGTTATCATCCATGCATCTATATTTTATTCACACAATACAATTCATAAAGGTAATTACCACCTAGATCTGAGCTGTACATAGTGTGGCATCTATTCATTCTTCTTGTTATTTATAAGTGGCATCTTTGAAATGAATTTTGACTATGTTATTTTCCTTAAATATCATACATGTATAATTATTAAATTTAAAATCACAGATACACATTGGCAAAAAAAAAAATGAAAAGAACTAAGCATTTCCTAATAAGATAATCTATTAAGCTATTTGGAAATTAATAGTGAAGAAAGTCCTGAATTAGATATTGGTCTCTGGGATAAAATATTTTAATTGAAAAGGTATTTGGTTGGACGTTTTTGTTTGGATTCACTCTAGGATGCTTCCTATTTGAATTTGTGATCAACCTTACAGAGGAAATTAGACAATTCAATCATTGTATTAACTACTGAATACAATGTTGTAGTGACCTGTGGCAAAACATGAAACACAGAACTCTTAAATTCTGACTTTTATAAGAACTTGCGACATATGCAATAAGTACTACGTGTCATTTAATATCTCTATCATAGTAAAAAGTACATGATTTTGTCCTTAAGCATTTTCATTTAAAAAGGTGGTAAAATTCTGTCAAATTTGAAGTACTTCTATTTATACAGACAAAAAAAATATTACAAAGGCATTAACACATATAGAACACATACGTTATGTTGTTTCTCTCCATATCCATTACAATACCTGTTTAAATTTGTGTGATATGAAGTTGTAGATACTTTGAGTTTATAAAGAATTTATAAGTTATTTTCTTAAGTTACTTAGGGAAAATTTGTTCTTAGTCTAACTTATGTAGTAACTGGTTCAAAGTTGATTTGTGATCTGGTGGTAACTCAAAGTAATAAGCAGTGTGCTTTTGGTTAGTTTTACCTTCATATCTAAGTACAGCTTTATACTGTTAATTAAAAATCATAAAACTATTTTACTTAAATATTGGGTAAAATTAGATATTTATTTGTAGTATAATTTATAATATACTGGACATAACATAATAATCCTGCATGTCTAAGTTCTGCTTTGGCTAAGAAAGATCTTATTTAATATTGACATTGTTTTGATTTTTTGATCACGTGAACAGTTTACTAAACTGTGAAGTGTATGTATTTTATTGGCATGCAACTCATCAATTCCCAGTTTAAACAGAGTCTGTTCTGCTCTCAGAACTTTTTTTTTAAGCATGCAATTAACAATCACTCATGTTCTGAAGGACTTTTAATGGCAGGATAGATAGAGTCTGTTATGTTTTCCTTCTATTAGGATGGATCACTTACAAATAGTCCCTCAGTGATTAGGCACTTATTTTACAGTGCAAATCTATATGCGAATCTTTCTTAACATGTCTCTGAAGTTCATTTTCATCATCAATCAAGAAATGTAAAGGTAAAGAAAGAACATTTACAGAGGACATAGAACATTTAAGTATAGTTATAATGAGCCAGAGAAAAAATGCATTTATGAAAGATGTGCTTTGTTTTAAACAGTATGTGGGGCCAAGTATAGGTCTTTACGTGGTGATTTTATTTTTGTTTTAGACCTTCAAAATTAAATGTAAGCCATATTTAATAGTAAAACAGGATTTAGCATTAATAAAAGATATATAACAGTCACACTATCAATCTAGACATTAAGGTAAACAGAATTTTAGCTTTTAAGCTATGGCTACATAAAGAACTAGTGAACAGAATAAAAGCCGTTCAATTCTTAAATTGCTATTGAAATTTACAGGGACTGATGTGTTCTTATTTTCTCCTTATTCCTTGTGTTGCATGAATGTGCGTTTGCTGAGATCTTGTTAAATATTCTGAAAAAATGTGTTTCATTATGAAACAAAAATCAAAACTTCTTTCTTAAGTGTTATAATGCTGTGTATTTTAATATTATATACTAGTATTTTAAACATTTTTGTTATAAGGTAAATGATTACTATGGGTTTAAGTAGCACCAAAATGATTACTGTGAGTTTAAGTAGTACCTATGATTTTCTTTCTATCAACACATTTGGTGTGACACAGAACAACTTTGGTTTTGTTATTACCTATGAATTGAGTTTGGTCTCCTTACACAGTATTACTGATGGTCTCTGATCACTTTTCCAAAATTACATAGGAAATGAAATATTTCCATCATCTTCAATGAAGAGGTCATTAATTTATGAAAACACATTTGCATTAAAAAAATCAAAAAGCAACTTCACACTCACACATAAATAGTTTTTTAGCTAAGTATCACTAAAAATGTTAAACCATGGTATACTTCCAATCTTACAAAGTTACCACATATACCTACTAAACTGGTGTAATAGCAACAATATAAAGTAATCTTCATATATTAGGAAAGTAAGTTTTTGATGGAAAAGTTAATATAAAATTTCCAGAAACATTTACTATTAGTTTATTTTAGGACTTCATAGACCTGAATGAGCTATCAACAGATTTTGGTCATCTAATTATTTATAAAACCAAATGTCTTGATGAGACGTATAAAAGGTTGTTTCTAGGCAATGCTATGAAGAAGGAGAAATTTATTGGTCTGGGGCCCTTCCATTTAACTAATGTCTCTTTATATCCTTATGAGACACATATTGTCACATCAAATTATAATTCAACACATTAGAGATTAGCCAGAAGGAAAAGAAATTTTGATTAAATTTTTTTTTTTTTACTCTCAGCCTCCGATCCTTCTTTCTGGTTTGGTTAGTTTAACCATAAACTTCTGTTGAAAGGCAGTACTTAGACTAAAATCTACCTTCTTGTTCTCCATGATCACTGTCAGCTGCGGTTTGCATACATAGCCTTAGTTCTACCAATTAGATGCTGCTGCCAAATCTTTAAATTAGCCAGTTGTTTCTTTCATTCGAAACCACAAGTCCTGGCTGGGTTTAGATTTAGAGATCAAACAATTTATCATCATCTAATGCAGACTGAGAGTGAATGGTGGCATTATGGGTGATTATGCCATAACAAAGGGTTTGAACCAGGACTGTCTCGGACAAATTGCAACATGTGGTCACCCTTCTTAAATGGTTACCTAAACTATTAGTAAACACCAATTTAAAATACTAGCCTCCTGGCAGCATTTGTTTTTTACTTTGTGACCTTTGATTTAAAAGGCATCCAATATCTGAGGAAATGCATCTATAATGGTAATGGGGCAATCACCAAGGCTGATATTTCAGAACAAAAGGTCTCTTATGAACCCCTACACATCACATGTGGGAGACCACTTACCCAAATGACTCATAAGCCTCTCTCTAGGGGTAGAAAAATTCCAAAGAGAGTCTTTTTCCTCTTCAGGAAGAATAAAACTTTGCTTAGCTCACTTGCTCTATTAGTCACCATGTTTCCAGGGTGACACTACAGTGTTTCCTGAGGATTCCTTCACCCAGCTGCAAAACTGATCATCTGGTGAATAGGTAATTATGGGCTGAACTAGGAACCATGCCGGGATGTGAATGTCTAGTAACCACATACTGTTTGCATTGTAACTAATGAATACTCCCTTGCCTAATATAACCCAACCTAATTACCCATAAAGCTTCGGGTAATTTTCACTTGACCCTAAACTTTGTACATTTAGCTGCTTCTCTACCCAATACTGAATGATAACTCAACAAGGGAGTAGTGAGAATGATGGGGGAAAGGTTGCTCCCTCTGCAGTATGTCATTATGCTGCATGGTGTTTTAATCAGAGAAAGTCAGTTGTTTTAGTGAGGTCTCATTTACTTACCTAATTATCAGTTGTCATTTGGAGAAGAGCCAGCCTAAGAAAGAATACTTTGAATAGTTTTGCCATTTGTTTCTTTTGCTTTTGTTCATTAATTCCCTTGTACACATTGTGTCAGTATCCTCCATAAGGGGGAAAAAAAACAATAGTGAGACTACTCTAGTGAATGAAAGAAACAAATATATGTCTTGCTGGGCTGTGAGTTCTAGGAGAATGTCTCGCTCACCTCTGCATCTCCAGTGCTGAATGCCATGCCTGCAGCACAGGACAGTGGTCAAAAAATCTTTACTTCTGGTTCTGTTCACATGCTCTGAAATGATGTCAGGTTTATACAAAAGATGATTCTTAGTGGTACAGGGAAAACATTTTGTTAATCGCTCATTCTTAAAACATGCTATGGAGGTTATTTTTAAAATTTTAATTTCCTGAGAGAAACTTTAGATATTATAGACAGTCTGATTATGAGAGTGATTTCAATAAGTAATAATAGAAAAATTTAAATAGAACAGCAGTTTACAGACTGTGTTCTGTAACACCCAGTAAAAATGAAACTTTTACAAAGTATCTTCAGCCACAATCCAGGCAGGCACAGTGGAAATCATCTCTAAACTTAAACCAAAATGGGAAAGAAAAAGATGTACATCAATACTGTGATCATTAGGCACATGGTTCTAACATGTTCAACACTAGTGACTGAGTGATCTACAAAAATAACAGAATTAATAAGAAGGCCAGTGAGGATCTAAAGAGAGAGGCCTCTGAGAAGAGAGAGAAATACTTTGAATATACTTGGGTTTTGGTGAAGGAAAACATATCACTGATATCGTTCTAGAGAAATTTGAGATGAGCCCTTTCTTTGAGGCCATCAAGGAGGTCCCAGGATCTAAGGTCTTTGTTAAAAATGTGGTTACAAGTACAGCTCAGTGATCTATCTTGATTATTGATGAGATTGATGGTGAAAGAGAAATGTGGACCTAAAACTGTGGCCAGAACTGTATGTTAAAATGCCTTTCATTTTTCATCTAATGTTAGTGTTTATTTTATCTTTTTTAAAAATATTACACTGACTCTCTCTGTAAGCCCAGAGGAGGCATGAGGAAATGAGTGAGGATGTCAGTAACTACATTGAAGAAATGGTCTGCAACTGAAAGTCAGACACATTTTTGCTAGTTTTTGGTTGGAATTCTGACAAGATGCTTGGATCCAAGCTCTACAATGCTTGGAACATGAAGATAAAATTATCTACAGCATTTTGGAACTAAATGTTTTTCAGTATTGGATTCTATCCCTTCATCAACATCTATCTAGGATGACTATGAAATTGGGAGTATTGATACAGTAAAGAGAGTCAAATAAAGATTCACTTTCTAAGACTAAGTATGGCAGAGCATCTTTGTTCTATTCAAAGTTAGAACAGAGGCAAAGTTTGCCAACATGGGTTTTGATTCTCAAAAAGAAGCTCTGAATAAGGTGACTGCTCATGTTACAAACTGTCATTCAAAGATGTCTGCTGCAACTATGTGACTGGTAGTGGAATAACAACCCACTGTAGGTGATGCTGACTTTACTGGTCATCATTCTGAACCACTCAGGCCAGACTCTACTGGCCATGCACTTGTTCTGCATTGTAACTTCTCTCCCATTGCTGGAAAGTTTGCTGGGCTTATCATGAAAGATAAGAGGGGCAAGATGGTAGAGCAGTGAATGGAAGTCACACTGACTTCCTCCCAGGACCAATCTGGAATTACAGCTAAATTGTAGAGAAATCACCTGGAACAAACAACTGAACAGTAGTGAGAGAGAGGCCTTATAACTTTGGACAGACAGAAGAATCAATTTCAGCACAACCTGACTGGTAAGGAGTGCAGTGAAGACACGAGAAGGCTGGTTGGGCACCCTCAGGTGGCAGTACCAGAGGGATATTTAAGCGGCCAGTTGGATCCCCCTGAGAAGAGTGGGGTCTAAAGTATAAGTGGGGATCCCCAGCCTATAGAACTAGAGCCCAAAAAGTACACAGAAAACAACCAGATGTGAAAAGCAGCAGGGTTGCTCTCTGCCAGAGATGGGTAGCTGGAGACTGAAAGAACCATTTAAAGAGCCAAAGCAGAAATTTTCATTTGCAGCCGCAACCCAAGGGTCTGACAAAAGTGGAGGCAGAGTTTGCTATAGACGCCTGGGGATGGAGGCTTTGGGGAGAGAACTGAGAAAGTAGCTCCCGGGATGCCAGTGCTGAACCATCTCCCATGCAGCAGCAGCCATCAAACTCACATAGACCACACTACTCTGAGCAGCAGCAGCCTGAGGGGAAACATAAGCCCCAACCCCAGGAGGGGTTCTAACCCACCCTATATGCTTGAACCTGACTGCTGAGTGCAGAATGACTGGATTAACAACTGAAGGACACAGCCACAGACAGTAGATCCCAGGAAATATCAAACAGCCTGCCTAAGGTCAGACAGCATCACCATCTGATATCACCAGAGGTGGATCTAGAAAGAAAAAACAGCAATAAATACTAAAGGCAACCAAGGCAAAATCCACTGTCATCTTCATGATTTGTGATATTTTCTTTACTGCATAGCTATTTAACACTCATTTCTTATCCATCAAGTTGGTGTTCATTAAGTCACTAGATTTTATACTATAGTTTATTTCTCTCCTTTCTATAATAGTTTTAGTCTCTTTACAGCCTTATTAATAATGATTCATTTGCTGTTGACAGTGGGATTGCAGGGGGGAGTTATTTTTGAGGATGTGGGATTGTTTCCTGGGCTTTGTGGTTTTGTTCTGCCAGCCAAATAATAGGAATACAAAGAAACAAGCCCCAATCAAAAGGAAAGGAGGAATCCCCAGAAAGAATACTAAATGAAATAGAGGCAAATAAACTATCAGATATTGAGTTCAAAACAACAGTTATAAAGAAGCTCAACAAACTCAATGAGCTCAGTGAGAATTACCAAAAACTATAGGGAAACTATGAGGAAATTACTGCTAACTGTATCAGCATGAAAAAGGACATAGAAACTACCAACAAGAACCAAGTGGAAATGAAGAATGCAATCTCTGAGTTGAAGAACACAGTAGAAGAAATCAAAAGCAGGGTAGATGAAGCAGAGGGCTGAATCAGTGAGCTGGAGGACATGGTAGAAAAAGACTCCCAGAAAGAGCAAGAAAATGAAAATGACTCAAAAAGAATGAAGAAGGGTAAAGGGAAATGCAAGACAACATGAAACGTAATAATATCCGTATAATAGGAATACAAGAAGGAGAAGAAGCGGAGCAAGACAGAAAACCTGTTTGAAAAAGTAATAATGGAAAACTTCCCTAATTAGAGGAGAGAAAAAGTTACACAATTCTGTGAAGCACAGAAGGTTCCAAGCAGGAGGAACCCAAAGAGACCCATTCCAGACACATCATAATTAAAA
>PVJD01009154.1:0-65693 GCA_004026545.1 Mormoops blainvillei | reverse complement strand
ACCTCTTCTGGGAAGAGTCAATTTCTCCTGGTAGCAGTAGCTCAGGATGAAATTACTTCACTTCAAATAAGTAGTGAATTTACCAAGACCATTCATTCATTTAAGGTCAAGAGGGATGAAGAGATGTGATGGTTAAAATTAGGCCAAATGGTTTAGGTGGCTACTGGTCAGAGTGGGAAAGATGGTCAATATGGCAGAGTTATGAATACTAGTTAGTAGAGAAAAGGTGATGCTAGGGTTACATGACTCTGAGACTGAGACTCCTCTGCAGTGTAACTAGAAACACCCAACTGTGCAAATGTGAACATGCTCATGTTATTGAAGAAGGTTAGGAAGAAACAGGAGGTGTCTGCCTCTGGCTGTAATGGTCTAAATTATATCAGACAAGCAGATAAACCCTCCTTCTGAAAACATCTAGGAAAAAAAAAAGGAATAAGATAAAAAAAAAAAAAACAAAAACCCTTGGAGGTACAAATAGCTACCAAAGCAGACAGGACTTGAGGGACCAAGGTCTCAGAGAGAAGAGACGGCATTGATGTGAGAGCCAAGCACCCTTCCCTGTGTTTCCCCTTGAGGCATTTGGTGATTCCTGAAATGGGGCCAGATTAGGGGGTGAGAGGCTAAGCAGAAAGCATCGGCTGAGAGGCAGAGAAGCTGAACAAAGCCAGCCAGAATTTCCCAGGACTGCCGGAGAAGAAAGTTGGGTTTTAAGACCACCAACACAACTAAAACTTAGGAGCCAAGATTTTGGAACACAAGGAAACAGAGAGATAAGCCTGGTATACTCTGTTGTTTCTCTTTTGAAGTATTTGCCAATTTATTTGCAGCAGCAAAGCTGAGAAGACAAGCAGAAAGCTGTAGCTGTGAGCCTGAGAAGCCAAAAAGAGATTTTAACAGTCTCATAGTACTGGGAAGACAGACTTTGGATTCAGAGACTGCCTATGAGAGACCTGGAAACACGGCCCCATCTGTCAGGCGGAGCCCCAGAGGTAAGTGTGAATGAGAAATAGCCAACCCTTTCAGGTCAAAACCATGTTTCCAATCAGCCCCACTGTAGATTAGATTAAGGTGTTCTGCCCCAATTCTGTTTGCCAGAAGCACAAATAAATTCTGTTAGGAAGAAGAAGCATCATTCAGAGCTTTTACAATTTTTCATGTGCGATGCCAATGTCCAACCTAAAGAGCAAAAACAACCAATAGAGTCATTGCTAACAGATAGAGGAGGTCATCAGATATTGTTTTTATATTACTGTGATTAATAATAAAGAAAATAGAGTAAATGGTGGACAAAATGTTTGGAAATTCAATGAAATGAACCAACTATTGCTATCTGCTAAAAATAAAACTGCCATTAAAAATAAAACTGCCTTGTCTGGGTAGCTCATTTGGTTGAAGTGTCATTCTAATGAGCCAAATTAATAAATAAAATTTTTTTTAAAAAGCCAGGCACAAAAGTGTCTGTATAGTGCTGACTAGGAGGAGACCCAAGTGTGGCTTCTGAGATTCTCATCTGGGTGGTAAGTGTGTTCATTTTATTAATATTTAGCAAGCAGTACACCAAAGATTTATATACTTTTCAATAAAAGTTAAAAAAGAGAGACAGGGAAGCGGCAATATGGCTGCAGGACAGAAGGCAGAAATAATTGGTATGTTGGATAATAAAGCGTGGAGGACTTTTTTCTACCTCCACTGCTGTCCCTCTACTTCACGCCACCATCTTCTCTTGTCTAGGTTAATGTACAGCCTTCTACCTGGTCTCCCTGCTGTCACCGCTGTCCCTTGAAGTTTTTTTTTTTAACAGTCACCAGAGGATCCTTTTAAGGCTAACATTAATCTTGTCACTGCCCTTCCTAAAACCCTCCGGTGGCTTTCCATTTGTCCCAGGATAAAGACAAAGAAAGTCCTTCCCTGCAGCATCTGGCCCTGTTAACGTTCCTGACTCTGTCCTTCACTACTGTCCCCTCAGTCACATCGTCACAGCCACATGGGCCTCCTGCTGTCCTTTGACATGCCAGGGACTCTTCTGCCTTAGTCCTGGCCGTTCCCTCTGCCTGGCTCATTCCTGCACATTCTTCAAGGTTTGAAGAATGGCCCTCTATATCTTTCGCCGCGCACTCCCCAGGACTCTTGGCTCCCCTCGCCTTGCTCGGCTTTCCCCCTCTACAGCACTCATCACTCTGACGTAATATACAATGTTTCTAATTAAATTTCTCCCCTGCAAGATTATAAACTTCATGAGGACAGAATGGTTTTTTGTTCAGTGATGTATCTGACACATAGAACAGTGCGTGTCACGTAATAGATGCTCAATAAATATTTGTTTAATACATTGTAATAATCTGAGAAGCCCTTTGAGAATAAGTGAGTAATTATAAAAAAGAACTTGAGCCAGATCTTAGATTTTTGTCTCTAAGCCACTGCTGTTTATAAGATGTAATTAAATGTGTGTGTGTATGTGTATCAATAAATCTAAGCATTCTCAGTGGATCTCTATCAAATTTCATGTTAAACAATTCTGTTCAGTCTAGCATGATTATAAGACCTTTGGCACTAAACAGAATTAAGTTTGCATCCTTTCTCTACTGTTAACCACTCATATCATCCTGAGTGAGATGCTGAATCTCATTGCATCTCAGTTTCCTTGTCTGTCAAATAGGAATAACAGTGCCAATCTTGTAGGATTAATGACAGCATGTATAAGCCCCCGGGTCCTCTCATGCATTTGGAAACTATTTCTTGCTTACCTATTGGGTTCTAGGTGCTCTCCTAGGCACTGGGGGACAATCCATTCATTCTTCATGAAATATTTTTGAGTGCCACACCCTGTACTAGTTACTGGGGGAGCTGCACAGTCTGAAGTAGTCATGGAGATTGCATTATAGAGGACGGAGCAGGCATTAAGAAGATACAGTAAGTAAATATTTAGTTAGATCATGACATGTACATTGGAAAAACAAATCCAGAGGAGGGAAGGGAGCTAGAGAAATGCATGTGTTGGGGAAGGGGGATGTTGCAACCTTCCCACCATGAGAATCTTGACTTTGGTGCTTGAGGCGTGGAGCCTGCCCTTAAGGAGGAGCACACAGTGACATGTCTCCTGTGTACGGAGACACAGCTTGGCACTCCCATGGACTCTGTCTGCTGTGGTTGCTGATGATGCTGTTGCTATTGAGGGAAAAACATGCAAACTCGATGCCATGTGAGCCTGTGTCACACATGCCACCGATCACTGACTCAGTTTTCCTGCTGACTCCCAGATACACACACCTGTGCGGACTGACAAAGGTGCCAGGTCTCCCAGTCTTGCACCAGCAGAGACTGTCCTTCTGCAGTGAAGGCAGTGACAAAGGCTGGTTATTTACAGAATGACAGAGAATTGCCTTCGTGCCTATTCCTAAATCTACACAATTTGACAAGTTGGGTAGACTCAGGTCCAGAGTGTATAAATGCTCATTTTATGACTGTCATAGGAGCACAGACTTTCTAGAAAAGGAAAGAAATCCTTTATCTTTCCTAATGGATGTTATAGAAAGTTTCTACTAAATATTGCATAAAATAAATTTAAGACAATTCTCAGTGCTGAGTTTATGATGCAGCCTATGGCTCCCATAAGAGAATAAATGAAAATAGAGAAGGAAATATTTACCAAAGCCAAAAGTGGGAGTCATTCATTTAGTCATTAACTGTGAGACTGGCAATGTTAAAATTATTGTGCTAAAGAAATTCACTTCTTGAACACATAAATATCACCTAGCCTGTAATTTAAAGGTTTCAGTTTTAACTGTTCATAGAAAAGAAGAAAAGATTAGTTAAATTATCCTAAACTCTAAGAGAGTTTCATCTTAGGGAGACAGGAAAATTTCCATGGACAGAGTGCATGAACAGGTGCCAGAAGTGATAGATCGCGCATGAAGAGAAGACTGAGCCTTCCTAAGGGAATTTCTCTAGAGAAGCTGTCACTTACTGAATAGCTGTAGAAATAACAAACCCTTAGTTTAACCTGGAATGTCCTCTGTTTTCTGTGCCTGTCTTTATCCTTCACTTTTCTTTCTTCAGGACTGCGGTCAGCTTCCAGAAACTCCAGGCAGCCACCCCTGAATGTCCCAACACAGCCTTCCATGTCTTCCCCACCCACCTGTGTTGCTGATAGCCTGAGCTACACAATGTATTTTCTTATTTTTCCACACGTCTTCCCTCTCCTAACAAAACATGAAATAGATCCTCAACTGCAAGATATAGCCATACTCCCAACGAGCATCCCCAATCATTCTTGATGCCATTCTGGACACTTTATTTATGTTAAATAATTTGATATAAATTTAAAATCCAAATATTAGTGTACTTTGTTTTGCCACTAAAATCTTCCCAAACATCTGTGTACTCTAAAATCACAAGGCCCAGACCCCTCTACCTGAGAGTCCTTCTGGGAAACAAAACAAGGATTTCTCCTTTTTTATTGTCTTAAGTAATTACCATCAGGAAAGCAGAGAGATCCATGAAGTGACCCAGAAGAAGGTTGTGTTTTGGCAGACTGAGGGTTAGGAGGATGGGGAGGAAGATCAGATTTAAATTATTTGTTTTCTTTTTCTTAGTTAAAAAGCAAAGTATTCATGTTGGGAAGAATAGAAATTTAAAAAAGACAGAAGAAAATAAAAGTTATTGGTAATCCTACTCCAGAGACAACCACCGCTCACAGTTCAGTTGGTATCCTTCAAACCTAGTGCATTTGTACACACACATATGTGTTTCCCTTTCCAAAAGAACAGGGTCACTTGAACACACTATTTTATACCATGCATTTTCACTTAGAAATATACTCTGAATGTTTTATCATGTCATTGCATTTTCTCCTGCACACAATTCAGAATGACTGATTGTCCTTGATTTTTGTCTGTCGCACCCAATGTCCAATATGGTGGCAGATCCTGTTGGCTCTACCTTCATAACACATCCAGAATTTTGCCACTACTTCAACCTTGGTCCACATCACCCTCAGAATATTGCAATATCTTTATAGCAGATCTCCCCCTTCTGGCCTTTCTCCCTTAAGTCTGACCTCAACATCACAGCCAGAGCCATCATTTGAAAACCTGAGTCAGATCATGTTCCTCCTCTAACCAAAACCCTCCATGGGCTCCTCCCTCTACAGGGTACACTTGAAGTTCTTCCTGTGGTCAGTACCAGCTTATGCAATCTGCCTCCCTTTACCTACTTCTCTTTCCCTCTTGTTCACTCCACTTCAGCTGTGGTGGCTTTCTTGCTGTTCCTTGAAGGTGCTCCAGCCTTAGGGCTATGCATGTGCTGTTCCTTCTCTTTGGAGCATTCTAGAACTTGAGCCAACTCTCTGTCTCTCTCCCTCTCCCCTCGCCCCATATCAGCACATCTTGTGTCCTTGCCTCCTTCAAGTTTTTACTTAAATGTCATCTTCTCAATGAGACCTTCTCTGATTGCCCTATTTAATATTTTCCAGCTACCCCCAGCCCTTCCCACACACATATTCCATCTTCCTGCCCACTCAATTTTTCTCCACAGCCCAATATCGCCCTCTCACATACCACATACTTATACAAAAAATGTATTGTGTTCGCAGCCTAGGGAGGTCCCCTACCTCCCAACCCAGCATGCAGGCTCTGCACAACCAGGCTTCCTGTCTCTTGTTCGCGGTATTTCTGCCACCTCCAGAGCAGCGCCTGGTGCAGAGCAGACGCCTCACCCCAGCAGCAGCCTAAGTCAGTGACAGTTTGCCCACACCCACATTGACTGGATGATACCAAGAATTCCCATGCGTGTGGATTCCCTGGTCCAAGCAGCTGAGCAGGAAACTCGATAAGGGCTTTTGGTACTTTTGACACGGGGATGAAAGGAACTAACTCACTGAACCAAAATCTCCAAAAGAGACTAGAACACCAGAGAGGAAATGAGATGGGCAGTAGACAGCGAGCATTTTCAGGAAGAGGGGTAGTCTTAGGACAACTGCATGGGGAAGAAGCAGTGCCACCTGCACCCACTGTTGTTGGCAGCCCTGAGACAGTAAGACAGAGCCATGCACGTGCTTGCCTGTGCTTTTTCTTCCTTATTCAACGGGTACTTGCAGAGTTGCTATTCGATGCAAAGCTCTGTGATCAGTGCTGTTGGGATGCCCAGTGCATGCTGGTCCCTGCCTGGAAGATAGCAGCAACCTGGTCAGGGAGAGAAAACAGACTTGAATAACGTGAGTTGCCCCCGGAGAGAGATGAACAGCAGCAGATGAGGGCATCAAAGAGGGGAGAGACCTCCGTGGGCAGGTGTGGTCAGAGGAGGCTTTAGAGTGAAGTGGCTGACAATGACATTGACAGGGGGTTACAGGGTGCCAGGCAGTGTTCTAAGTGCTCTTAAAGTCACCAAATGCTTAGAGTAACCCTCCTGAGGTAGGTACTAATAGCATCTACATTTTATAAGAGAGAAAACTGAGACACAAAGAGATGAAATCTCTCGCACAGTGGTGCAACAGTGGTCAATGGTGGGGTCGCACAGATGGGCCCTGGAATGCTCTCCTGATCGCTGCTCCCTGTAACTGTCATGTTTAAGTTACCGTTGCTGTGTGAATAACCGCTCCAAAATTAAACATGAAGCAACTGCTTTATTATGCTCACACACTCTGTGGGTCAGGAATTTGGACAGAACACAACAGGTACAGCTTGTTGCTGCTTCACCGTGGCTGGGGCCATGCCAAGGAGGGACCGTGTATGGCTAGAGTTGAATCACTTGGAGGCATCTACAGCCAATGTACAGTGGGTATGCTGGCTGTCAGCCGGGACCTCAGCTGGGACACCCATAGTTAGTCTCCCTGAGGGGGCCTGCCTTTCTACATAGCATGGTGGCCCCTGTGCAGTCAGTCATCGCACAGGGTTGTTTAAGGCTCTAACAAAGTGTGAGTGGCACCCCCTTTTCTGACCTAGTGCTGGATGTCAGGCAAGTCTAAGTCCAGCCAGGCTTAACAGGAGGAAATATAAACCCCCTCAATCTTGATGCAGGACTATCAAAGAATTTGCAGCCTTTTTTTTTTTTTTTTTTACAATAGACTTTATTTTTAGAGAAGTTTCAGGTTCATAGCAAAGGTAAGTTCCCATATATCCCCTGAGCCACACGTGCATAGCTTCCCACACTACATCCCCCCACCAGGGTAGTGCATTCGTTACAACTGATGAACCCACATTGTGTGGACATAAGTTTAAGTTTTCAGTTCCTTTGGGCGTATACTAAGGAGCATGATTGCTGGATCATAGGGTAAGGGTATTTTTAATCTTGTTAGAAACTGCCAAATTCTCTCCCAAAGTGGCCGCACCACTTTGCATTCCCACCAGCAATGAATGACACTTCCTGCTGCTTGCAGCCATTTTTAAAAGTGATCCCACTTCACAAAGAACATGAAGCTTGTACAGGATCTTGAGCTGTGGATAAGTGAGAATGGCAAGTGAACAGAAGAGGGGAGAAGAGATTCTAGGTTTGAAATTATGTTCTGGGAAACCATGAAGTCCAGAAAGGACTTAGGCACGAGGAGAGCCTAATTAATAGACAGTCCACTGACTTGCCCCATGGATCACAATCATTTCCCCCTCAGACTTCTGGACTAGCCGTACTGTTTAGATCTCTCTGCCCCCTGCAAACTTTCCAGGCAAAGCTATGGGGGTCTCTTTCCTTCTCTCCTTTGGGACCTGTGTAGTAAGGAAGTTGGTCTCACCCAAAGAGAGATCTGACCTTTGTCCCTGGCTCCTGGGAGGGAACCTCTAAACTCTGGGAATGCCCTGATTGCTAGGAGAGTCTTTGTTATTCATGGTAAGCCCCCACCCCCACACCTGAGAGTTTATGCTAATGAGGTAACCCAAGATGAGCCCCTTGGCCCATGATATCAGCCCAAATTCCATGTGTGTAGTATTGCGAAGATATAACTGAGTTCATCCATATGGGTATCCAGCCAATCAACTGATCCTACGTATGTAATGAAGCCCCAATAACTCTGGATACCAAAGCTTGAGTGAGTTTCGTCGGCGACAATGCTCCGCACATATTGTCACATATTGATGCTGGGAGGGTGTTTAGTCCAATGGAAGCTTGGTGTTTGGAATCCCCTGTGTGCCTTCCTTTGGTTGGTTCTAATCTTTCCCCTGTAATAAATAAATAAAATACCCATGAGTACAACAGCTTCCAGTGAGTTCTGTGAGACCCTCCCATGAACTATTGAAACTGGGGGTAATTTTGGAAACACCGTGAACTTGTAGGTGGTGACAGAAACACGGGCACAGCCTCAGGGACTGTCCCATCAGACACAGCAGTTTGACTACCTCCAGGTGAGGCCGCCCCTCTATCTCTGTGCCTCCTCCAGGCAACACACACCTTTGAATTGTTCTGTATTTCAGTTGCTCCACTATAAGGCCAAAAAAGAGCCACATGCTGTTGTTGCTTATTCTAGGTATCAGAGATGTTTCTTAAAGGAAATGGCAAAGTTTTTGTCTTTAACTGTACACTTAACATTCCATGCATCATTGTAACATAGATCAGATATATTAAATATCTGTCTGTGTGCATGCAAGTGTGTAACCTGCATTCTGTGTGGTTGTGGGAATGACACTGTTTTCTTTTTTAATAGGAAGGCCTCTTTCTCCCTTGTGTTTTCTACATGGCAAGGACTTTGTTTGTCATCAGATGGAGTATTTATCAAATAAAGCCCAAGTCTTCTATTTGTGCTTACTCTGACCTTTCAGATTAAACAAATCCTTACCATTGGCAAAGGGTCTAAGAAGCATTTAGTATTAATTAATTCTTGGAAGTCTCTGGAGAAGGTAAGCATTCTTGGAAACTGACAAAATGGATTGTTTCATTAAGCAGGTAAACCATTCCGCTAAGCTCTGCACTGTGTCCGCCTCCTCAGTTGCCTTCACGCTGGCCGGCTGAGGGGCCTTGGCCACCCGAGGCTTGAACGCAGGGCTGGATTAGGGCACAAGATGCCAAGTGTGCTTGTCTCTTTTCTTTCCCTTTCACTGACAGCCTCACTCTAGGCTTTTCAAATTCCAGGTGTTTCCCTATTTAGAGAATGAATTTGGCTCGGATTGCCCTTCCCTCAAAGTTATACTGGGATGTTCAAAAGGAGAGCTCCTTGGTAACTGTTGCTGACATGGTGTAAAATTTGCTTGGGCTACAGGTTTATTCTTTGTAGCCTTCGGCTTCCCAGGTAATTATTTTAATATTTTGAAAATTTACATCATGACATTGCCTGCTAGGAGGCTGTTTGCTTTCTTCTCTTCTGCTCCTTGTCCCTTCAGAAATAGGCTAGAGGCACTGATGGGCAGGGAGAATCTTTTGCCCCATCCTCGTCCTGCCACCCTCACCCTGTGTCATGTTTTTACCACACGTAGATTCAATACCGGGGTCTGAGGCTAAAGGGGCTGCTGACACTCTCGCTACCGCAGCGCCTTGCGTCAGCTCCTTGTGGAGGTGCATCTGTCTCTTCTGCCATCAGGTAGAGGCCTCCTTGTTTCACCTTCCTCTCCCAGGCAGATAAAGGTAGCTAGGACTGTGATTCGACAACATTCCTCTAATTTCGGATTAAAATTTCCCAGATCCTCAAATTGAGGCATGGCCAGGTGATGAACTCTGGACTAAGACATGAAAGTGGAAATGACTCCTGGGCTAAGATATTTATCTACCAGAGCTTGATTTGCTGGCCCCTGGTCTCCTGCCATGGGGAACACCGAGAGCCCACCCAGAGATGGTGGTGTTAGATGGTGCAGCGTAACTTTGTGAAGCAAAGCCCTGCTCTGTACCCCAAACCCATGAGAGAGAAATAACCTTTCTATATGTTTGGGTGCTGAGATTTTGGTAGTGTTTGTTATTATAGCCTAGCCTAGCTTATGGGTTGGCAAACTACTACCATGGGCCAAATCTTGTCCCCTCCTTGTGTTTTTAAATAAAGTTTTATTGGACTACAGCTACACCCACTATATGTACATATAGCAGCTTTCATGCTGTAGTGACAGTAATGAATTGCTGTGACAGAGGCCACATGGCCTGGAAAGCAGAAAATATTAAATATTTGGCTCTTTAGGGAAAGAGTTAGCTGATGCCTGCCTATTTTCACTGATACACTCAGTGAAAGCTTTTTGAATTATTAATTTGATGATATAAAAGGTGGAAGTCCAAAACTGATTCTTGAATAATATCAGATTATTTTGCATGATAATCATTGTAGCTGAACTGGCAAGCATTACTGAATGCCATCATGTGTCAGGCTGGGGAAGAATGTTTTCTTCTTGGAGCCTTCTGGGCCCAGGAGAGGGAGAGGGTGCTCCCTTCCTTTGTAAGTTTGTGAAATGAAGACTCAGATTGGAAAGGAGGCTGTGACAAGAGAGTAAAAACCTCAGGACTCTGCACAGGCTGAGGGATTTTTCACCATTATCCATTAAAATTCAGTCATTAATTCGTTTACCAAACACATTGTGAGCTGCCATTTCCTAAGTCCATAGCCATATAAATAGCCCAAAGAAATTACCAGGCAGTTACAATGCGGTATGGTAAGCGTTGGCATGGGTTGGCACAAGCTGCCTGGGGAAGTGTCTTCCTCGTATCTATCCCATCCTTGATCTAGCCCAAGTGGTAACTGGTGTAACGACCTCCCAGAGAGGCAAGCCAGGCAAAGGCAAAGAATTGGTGATTCACCACCTGGAGTACCTGGGAATTTTCTTCCCTCTGGGATAGTCTCTTCACACCCAGGTGCACAGCGATTCCTGGATCCTGCTTCGGGCAGAACCCAGCACTCCGGTTTGCAACACACAAGCGCTCTGCCCGTGACATCTCTCTTTGGCTCTTTCTGTCTGACCCTCCCCTAAGAGATAGCATGGAAAGAAGCATCCTATTGATCATAACACACAAGTGGAACTTGTGATTTTCTTTTTTAGGTAGGTGTGGTGGGGGGGAAGGGCTCTGTGGTAGGAGGAAGAGGCTGGTTAAACTGGGTGGGAGGTGAGTGAGCATAGCTTCATGTAAGCCCAATGGTAGTAAAATGTGAACTCTGCAGTCTGTGGTCTTACATGAAGCTTGCCTTCTCCACATTTGTACCTCCAACAAATTGATTGGGTACCCAGTTCCAGCCATCATTTTATTTCAAGTTCGGTTACCTAGGAAACAGAGGGCACACTGCTGGGACAGTCTGCCCATGTCCTGCGCTGACCAAATCTATCATAGCCCATCAACTTGGCCTCTGAGAAGCACTGAACATGGATGGTTTCAACTTCCAGCCAGGTTCTTATTTATTTATTTACTGCCTCAGCAGTAAAATGAGTTATTGAACTATTCAGTTTATCTCCTGGGGCAGCTTTTCCCCTGCATCCCTCCAACACCCAGAGCCCTCTGAAACTGACGGCTGCTCAGAGACTTTTCTCATGGGAATCCAGACAGCTTTAATCTTCTGTATCAAGGTGACAGGGGCCCCAGCAGAGATGAGGCCTGGTGCCACCACACCCGAGGTTCTCACAGAGTCTTTGAACACATGAAGAATGTGATGCAGGGGTCTTCTCACAGAAAAAAACAAAACAAACCACACCTGCACATAGAACTTCGCATGTAATTTAATGGAGAAAATAGGCCCCAAGCTAAATATTTTTGATCGAAGTTTATTCTGCTGGGGGCAAATTTCTTAGTTTTTTGGGGGGAAAAAGTAAATAGACTTTACATGTGTCCAGATTTAACAATCTGAAACCAGGAAACCACAGGTCTGGCTGCCCACCACCAGGAAAGCCAAACCCTTGCGGCAGGCTCTGGTAGAGAAGGAAAGGGGCTTATTCAGGATTCGATGACCTGAGAAGAAGGCAGGCTCCTGCCTCCAAAACCACCTTAGGGTCTCAGGCATCCTGGCCAGGTCATGTAGGGGAACTGAGGCAGGGGAGGGTACTAAGGAAATTCTGGCAACGTGCAGTTTCTCAGCTCTGCTCTCGGGTGGTCTCTATCTCCTGCATGTGTCATCATGTAGTTCCATTGCTCCATTTCCAGTTTTACTGCTGATGTTTCAGGAGCAGGACTTGCAGACAGTGTTTCTAATGGTTCTGATATGAATTGCTAACGTTTGTCCAGTTCTTGTGGTCAGGGTCGTTCTTGGTCAGGCAGGAACTACAAATGCTGATATCTACCAATTACCCATGAGGAAGGTTTTAATCTATGATTTTTTCTGTGAGTCTGTTAGTACAACCTATTCTATAATTATTACTTGATTAGTATATTATGCTTTTTTATTTTTTTAAGATTTTCAATTACTGTTACAAATCCACTGTCCTAGAAACTATCTGACCCAAAAGAAAATTGTGTTTCACTTGCGCCTCCCCAAGGACCTCACAGTCCACGTGGGCCTGTTCTAAAAATGGTGAACTTGACAGAGACCATACTATAGTGTCTCCAGCCTTCTGTCTGTTTTTACACAGCCTGAGAACTAAGAATGGCTTTTACATTTTTAAGTGTCAAATGTAAAAAAAGACTATTAGCATTTTGGGGAAAACAGTTGCTCAGGGAGTTGAGGATATTGCTTCTTGGCTGAAAAAACCTAAAATATTTACTACCCAACCTTTTGTACAAAAAGTTTGCCAGCCCCTCTTTACTTGCTTGGCTGGGGGAGGGCCGGGAATTTCAGAGGCACCACTTGGCTTCCTGCACTGTGATAGCGCTTACCTCACAGTCCAGGGACCAGGTGTGGTGCTGCTCTAACTTTCAAGTATGTCTACCCCAATTAGACACTGAAGGATGGGGAAAAGACCATTGTGGGAGGGGGAGCTCCGTGGAATCAGGGAGCCCACTGTCAGTTCAGCTTTGGCCAGGACTCCATTTATTACTTGGCAACTCTATGTCCCTAATAAAGGAGGCAGACATGATGTTGCTTTATGGCTCCATAGTGTCAGCTTGGACCCTGCGTCCACTAGTCCTCAGAATTATTGGGAGTTTGCCTTTCTCCAGTGCACGGTTATCCAAGTAAAGACCATAGGTCCCTTGAAGGGAAGACTAGAGGAATCACTACCATGTGTACTTGCCATGGTGTTGTAGGGCTGGCCTCCCTCCCTTCCTCCCTCCCTCTCTTCCTTCCCCTCTCCCTCCCTCTTTCTTGGGGACCCAGGCTCTCCTTCAGTCAGTGGGCTCTGGATCCAAAATCTGGATCAGGTCTAGAAACTGAGCAAAACTGAGGCATCGCCCCCTGCCTCCAGCTTCCCTATACTTGGTTTCTTTGCTTGCAGACACGGACTGCTGTCTTTATTGGTTGCCCCCAGTTTTGCCTCTAAGCACTCCACGTTCTCTTTTTTCCTAACTCCCTGTAGGTCAGGCTCCCTGGCTGCCCCTCTGACCTGGACACTCACTGTGATAGTTACCCTGACCTGGCTTTTGACAGTGACGAGCCCAGAAGTGGCCTCTGTTGTTTTGGAGTCCTCTCAGCCCCTTTCCTGCCTGTGAGCCCAGTTCTGTCGCACCGTCTCCTGCAGAGACACCACCGGGCCCTGAGGGCCGCTGGGGCCCGCTCTCCATAGCCCTCCCTAGTGCTTAGGATCAGGGCATCCCCTGGACTTCCTGTGGAGCAGCACAGTCCTCTGCAGAGTTTTCCAGCCTCCATACAGGGTATCCACTTCAGCATGTGTTTTCTTCTGAGCAGTCCCATCTCCTTTTCCACCGTAGGCATTTCTACCTTACTTGGTGCACCTGTCACTTTTTCCACTACTAGAAGCCATCCTAGTAACATTTTAAGTTTAAAAAAAAAGAAAGCTTAGCCCTGGCTGGGTGGCTCAGTTGGTTGGAGTGTCACCCCATACACTGAAAGGTTGCAGGTACCATCTCCTGGGCCCTCACCTGGATGTTCCATCCTGGAGCCTAGGAGAGTGCTCCCAGACCAGTAGCATTTCCTTTATCAAGCCCCATGTTCCCCCACCTCGCTCCAGCTCTCTCAGAGTCCCTCTCCATTCCTTTGGGGTATTGTCCCTTTCCTCCTTTCCAGGCTCATAATGTCCCTGGCTGGGTGGTACTGTGACTTAACCCTCATTGTATGACTGATAGTCAGAAGGGAGGGTGGGTCAGAACCTGAGAACAGCACATGTTTTATTGGGGAGGTGTCTCTGCACCATCTTTAAGCAAGGGGTTGGGGAGGAGGGACCACCCCAGAAGGTTCAGCAGAATCTAGCCTTTCAAGGTTTTCAGCAGAATCAACCCAGGTATCCTTATCCCATGTGTCAGGGTCCCATTCTTTCCTACCCAGGGCCCTGGCCTTGGCATGCAGGCCTGTCTTCTTAGGAAGTGTAACCTTCTCCCAAGCTCTACTGCTCTGGGGATAAAGCTCTTTGCCTTGTTTTCAGTCCTGGCTGCCCTCCCACCACAAAAGATGAAAACCTCTTTATATACTCCCAGGAAGGTCTTCTGGCGTTCAAACCCACCTTTTAATTGCTGTTTAATCATTCTCAGCTTTAATTCTTTTTTAGAAGTCAATCAACTTCAGCAGTAGCTGAGCTCAATTCTGTTGTCCTTATAGCAATGACTTCCCTTGTATTCCTCGTGTGTGGACGCGTCTCACTCCCCATCAGTCAATGCATTCCCTACCACTGGTATGCCACCCTGTTTCACCACTAGTGAAACATCTAGCAATCTTGGGCCAGGAGTGTCTGGACTCCACCTATTACTAGTGATGGGGTTTTCATCAGCCTGGTGGCAGGTGATCCAGCTTTACTATCTCATCTTAGTGTCTGATTTTTCGAGCTACTCCTGATACCAACTGTCACAGGTTGGGTTCCCTGGGAAACCGACTCTGAGGTGGAGCTTACTGGGCAGGATGTCATTTGGGAGAGCTCTGAGAAGCCACACGCATGGAAGGGAGAAGAAGGACGCAGAACTGGGCAGAGAAAGACGTCAAGCTGTGATATGACTCCTCTAAGGAGTTGGAATGCCTTGTAGAGCTGTCCCAACTGGGGTCCTTTGTACCTTCCATCATTGGGTGTGAGCCACCCTGGAAAGGGTGTGTGACCTTGGGCAAGGTGAGCCTGTTCACTTCTGGCACTTTGGCATTGGAGGTGTCTCTTGTGGTAGGCACTTCCAGTAGGTGGGGCATAAGTTGTTCCTGAAGGGGATCTGTGGACCACATCATTGTGCCCACTGCATGCTAATCAGATTATCCAGCCTCCGGCTAGTCCCAGCTTGCCTACTGACAACTGTGGCCTTCACTAGATCTTTTTTAATCTCTCTGACCATCAAGCCTCCTTAAGTTTAAAAAAAAAGAAAGCTTAGCCCTGGCTGGGTGGCTCAGTTGGTTGGAGTGTCACCCCATACACTGAAAGGTTGCAGGTTCAGTCCCCAATCAGGGCACATAGCCAGGCTGCTGGTTTGATCGAAGCTGTGGCTCCTAGAGGAGGCAACCAATCAGTGTTTCTCTCTAATATTGATGTTTCTCCTCTCTCTGTCTGTCTGTCTTCCTCTCTCTCTAAAATTGATAAACATATCCTCAGAAGAGGATTGAAAATAAAGTTTAAAATTAACACAGACCCATTTTAGAAAAGCAAGAGAAATACAGTGAAGTAGAAAGAAGACGGATTCACCTGTAGGCTCACCACCCAGAGATAGACATCTTTACCCTGAAATGTGCTTCCTGTCTTTTTGCTCCATATTTTTAACACAGTTGTAACTACGTACAGTGTTCGATTTGGTATTCTCATTTTCACTTAACATTATAAAAGGAGCATTATCACGAACTTCATGTAAACATTGCTTTTAAAGGTAAATTGTTTCTGGTTGTAAAAATAATCACTCCTCATAAAAGAAATGCCCTTTAGAAGTAACCATAATTAAAGTTTTGTTGCAGAGACCTCCAGTTTTTCTGTGTGTGTGTGTGTTTATAAATAAAATTAGGGCATGTTTACAAAATGTTACAATTTGGGGAATGTTTTCCAATACCGACAACCAATTCTCTGGCACCGTCCAAGTATCCTACAATTCAACACAATTCTGGCACTATCTACTGAGTTAGTATCAGACCCCATAGGCTTAAAGGTCTCACAGGAGTGCCCCCACTTGAAATGTCCTCTGCAAGTCTTAAAGGAGGCCACCTACACTTCTGACCAATTGGCTATAAACCAGGGGTTCCCAGGACCCCTTCCTCAGACTGGATGATTTGTTAGAATGGCTTCTAGAGCTCAGCTTCCTTCACTGCACTTACGTTCACCAGTATATTATGAAGGATACAAATGAACAGCTTGCTGAAAAGGTGCATGGGCTGAAGTCTGAGAGTCCTGAGTGCTGGTGCTTCTGTCCCTTGGAGCTGGGGAGCACCACTCTCCCAGCACACGGACCTGTCGGCCAATTCAGAGTCTTGCTCAAGAGTTTTCTGGAGCTTAATTTCCAGCCTTTTCTCATATACTCAGGTGTGACAGAAAGGGACCCCTGTGGCTAACAGAAGACACACCTGTCACTGAGGGAACTCTAAGGGTTTTAGGAGCTCTGCACCAGAAACTGAAGACAAAGACTAGATGCATTTCTTATCATACTACTATTTTAAATTTGTTTTTCTCAGTTCACATCCTGGAAATCCCTCCTATGTATTACATATTATCTGCACCATTATTTTTAACACCTGTATACTATTCTACTATATCTACACAGGGTGTGGCAACAGTAGCTTTACAGTTGTGAATATGCAAAACAGAATTTGTTCATGTATTATTATTTATTAAGTATGGTATTACCTTCCCTACAAACAACTGGAAACCTTCTTTTCCCCATCCCGTATAAAGCATAGCTTAATGAATGCCCTTTTTGAATATTTTTTCTGATATAAATAATCCCCCGGTGAAAATACTTGCATGTAGACTTTTAGGCTCATCTCTGATCAATTTTTTTTTTTGGTATAAAGTCTTAGATGTAGCATTATTGGAGAGTCTATGAATACTTAGTTATTTGATATGTATTGCCCAATTACCCTCTCAAAATGTTAGACTAATTTACTCTCTCTAGCAGTGTCTGCATACACCATGTGGGCATTTGTCAGGCTCTCACAGCGCTGTATCAGGTTTGCACCAGAAATGTCAATTATGGTGTCTGCCCACGCCTGGAGGCTCTGAGTGGGAAAACTGCTTTCCCATAGTTTCTTCTGAAGAGGCAGCCTGCATAGCCATGCTTCTCTTACCGAATAACCCCTCATCCCCTGGAGATGACTTGCCCAAGGCAGGCAACCTGTAGGCAGAGCAGCACCTGCGAGAAGGCCTGGCTGCGAGAGACTCAGCCCTAATGGAGTGACTGCTATTCAGAGGAATGGTCAACTTCTCTCTTAGAAATATCAGACAGAAACATAAAATCTGCCATTTGCCAAAGAAAGTTAAAGTCTAAATGAAAGGTGCAGCAGCATCATGATGGGTCATGGCAAGATAAAGTCATAAGGAGCCAAACGACTATGAATAGCATAAATAAATCGAAACTGTGGAGAAAAGCAGTTGTGAGATGAAGAGATTCTGGGCGATGCCTGAGGAGGTGGGTTTTGTTGAGCAAGTTGGGAATGGAACAGAGCAGCAGAGAGCAGCTGAAACCAATGAGTGACTCAATAGTGCAGCGAAGGTCCTTGACCTTGTCCACCGAAGGCCCTGGAAATGCCTTGGACCAGTCGCTGTTCTCAGGGGACCTGGCCAAACCCCAGCCCCTGTTCTTCACTTGTAATGTTGCCCCTGTCATCCAATGACATTTTAATATGGCTTTCCTATCCCCACGGATTTGAGTTAATCTTAGAACCAAAAGAGCCTAAAATAACATGAATAATTCATAAGCATCATAATTTTCTAGCTATAACTATACTGGGGAAAATCTTTAACTTTTATTTAGGTTGTTTACTTCTCATTGTTGCTGGCCATTATAAATAGGCTATGATGAACATTTTTTGTGCCTTGAACCATGTGTGTGTCTATGTCAATGGGTGTGTGTGTAGCATCCTTCCCTTAGTCAAAGCTACCACAGCAAGACTTTGTGCATCAAAGGCCAAAAACACTGACTCTAATTTCATCAGGAAGACAAGAGTTCATGGGAGATACAGAGTTGGGTGTGGTAGTCTCTAAGGTCTCTTTCTCTAAGACCCGTTCTCTCCAGCACTCTTCCAGGTGCTTGCAGATCTCAGGAATGCCAATTCAGTCTCCTCTGAGCCAAGAAAGAGAAGGAACCCCACCTTAGACACAATATTGTTCTGGACCATGTTTGCAATGTGATTTCCCTACCCTGGCCCACAAGCTATGCTTTCCTATCATTTAAAAGCTTCTAAACCTTCACCAATTAAATAACTTCTGTGATTGGAATGGAACAGCGATGGGCAGAAGACTTCACTATATGTACCTGTACACATCTGTCTGAGTCGTGTATATATATATATATATATACATCTGTGAGTGTCTGTATTTAAAGAAGTGGATGTTTAGAATTTAGAGAGGTGGGAAAAGAAGAGAAGGGAAGGGAAGGGGGGAGGAAGGGAGGACCAGTACAAAGATGTCCAGGCCTGTTGTTTGTTGGCATCCTGAGGACTATCTCTGGAAGTGCCCTCCAAGGACAGTGATTAATTTCAGTGATGTTTTACATTTTAATGCTCTGGAAGGATTAGGGGTGCTCTATTTGTTCCATGGCCATGAATAAACTGGCCCTGGACAGTGTGTCTGCAGAATGGTTCCCAGTGTTTTCATCTAGTACGTTCCTGTCGTTCTCTCACAATGAGCCTCACAATGTCGTCAGGGATGCTCCCAGAGATGAAGCCATTATAAATACCCCAGCACTTGCTTTGCACACACAGTCTTCTAGCACTATCCTACAATATTTTTCTTTTACTTCAAAATTGAACAGAGAATCAAACACATTAGGTATAACTGGTGTCTGATTGAATATTAAGATTCACTGCCTTTGTGTCATGCAATAATTTTCATTTTTGCCTTAAATGTATTAGGGTTAGGAAGCTAGTCATTATAATTTTTCCATATTCCACCAGATTTAGAGCAGAATGGGGTCCAAATACAGTACAATCCTCCGCTGCCAGAGCTCACCATTGGCCAAAGATGGCAGCATGCCAGAAATTGAGCTGGTGGGCAAAGCCATGGGACATAACATCTCAGAATGTCTGTTCACTAGCCAATGTGCAGAAATTAAAGCCCTGAGACCAATGGGCTGTTTAGGGTGTTGAGGTGTGTGCAGTTTATATAAAGTTAGATCACACACTGGTTAGGAACAGAGAGCAATGACCACTTGGCAAACCCATACCCGCGTTCAATGTGTTTTGGGGTTAGGTTTTTTTTAGCTTTTACTTTAAAAAGTCCAAGAGAGCTAGGAAATTGATACAATATTTATTTACTTTTGCTTTTCCAAAAAATACTTCTTTATAAAAAAATTCATCCCTCTCACAATAATCCTCATTAAAAACACATGAGCCCTGAGTGAAAATTAAATGCCCTTCCCATCCAGCTTAACTCTTACAAAGCCACTAAGCCAATAGTTGTGGTCTAGGTTTCTCACACATCTACTCTGGGGTATTTTCAAGGTCTCTGTCCCTTCTGTTTAAGCTTCATTCCAATTTCTCAGAGAAGAGGCATTAATGATTTTCACCCTTGCCGTTGCCCTGTGAGGACGGTGTGCCTTACTGCCTCTATCGTGGGTGTCCAGCCCGTGGCCCATGGGCTGCATGTGGCCCAGCACAAAATCATAAATTTACTTAAAACCCTTTTTTTTGCTCATCACTTTTCATTAGTGTTTGTGTATTTAATGTGTGGCCCAAAACAATTCTTGTTCTTCCAGTGTGGCCCAGAGATGCCAAAAGGTTGGACACCCCTGTGACGTGGAGCCTCCCCGGGCCTCCAAAGCAGCGGTTTCTGTGCCAGTACGCCATTTCTCTGCTTAATGGCCCTTGTGGCTTCTGGGAAATAAAGACACAAACGTCTCTGTTGCTGTCACGCAGCAACAGGTCACACAGCTCCGGCCTAGACTACTTCCTCCCTGTGGGGCCCCTCAAAGACAATTCATTCGCTTTTATAAAACTTAGGACATTTTCCCTGAGGCGTTTTTGAGATCCACCCAGGAAAACAACTTCTGCTTTAGGGTGGTTATCTGGAGTCCCTCCAGCTGCTCTCCCTTCAGGTGGGAGGCAGGCAGGGGCCTGGGGTTCGGCTCAGGTGACTTGCTCATCAGCCTACCTGCAATAGCTGCAGTGGCTTCACATCCTCACCTGGCCCTTCCACAGGCTTATTTTGTCACTGTGGTATTTGTGCTTCATTATAAACCCTTAGAGGGTGGGTCCCACTTAGTGGGGAATCATGAAACATTCTTAGTAAAAGCTCCATGTGACAGAGTTGTTTTCTCTGTGCGACTGAGGCAAGGAGGGCAGAACCACTGCTGGCGGGTTACAATAATTATAATGAAAGGAGGCTTTGATTTGCGAGTGGTGAATAAAGATGGACTCTGGCAAGATGGGGTTCCCTGAAATAGGTCGGTTATCTGATCCCCTGCTCCTTGCAAGCACTATCGCATCGGCATCCTCAGACGGATGGTGTGGCGGTTGTGTGGATTGAACTCTTCAGCATCCAGCCACCTTCCTCATGTGTTTCTCTGCACTGCAGGGCTGGACGGCCACAGACTAATCTCATATTCCCTGCAGCTAGGGCTGGGGAGGTGAGTTAAATCCTCCTAGGTAGACGCTGCATTAGTTATCTATTGCTAAGTAGCAAACGACTCCAAAACCTAGACACTAATACAGGAAACCTTTATTCTCTCTCCTAGTTCAGAGGGTCAGGGGTCCAGGGGCAGCATAGCTGGGCTCTTCTGGCTCAGGGTCTCTCAGGAAGCCTAGGTGCCACTGGGACTCTTGTCCCTGCAGGTGGAGGAGTTGCTTCTGTGCTCACTCACACGGTTGGCAGGAGAGCTTAGTTCCTCACCACTCAGGCTTTACCACAGGGCCTTGTGAATGTCCTCTAGACTAGGCAACTGGTTTCCCCTAGAGTAAGGGGTCTGAGAGGGAAAGAAAATGGGAGACCGTAATGATGATAGAATTCATGTCTTTTACAACCCACTCTTGGTAGTGACACACGATCACTCCTGCTGTGTTCCATTGGTCACACAGACCATGCCTGGTACCATGGTGGAGGGGCTACACCAGGATGTGAACACCAGGAGGAAGGGCTCTTTGGGGGCCACCTCGGAGGCTGATGATCACTGACAGAGGCCCCAGAGTTTCAAAAGGCAGAAATGAGGTGAAACCTGTTGTCCTGCTTACACAGCAGCTTTCACTAACGAGCAGGGTAACGAGGAGGGATTTGCTGCAGAGTGTCCAGCCTTGTCTTTATGGTGGTTGAAAAGCATTCTGGCAGTGGTGGTGGCTCAACTCTGCACTGTCCAGTCCCCTGCTTCCTGCCGGTGGTCACAGACCTTCCTGATCTCTGCATCTTGGCTTAGTGACTATGTGCCCTTGAACTCCACCATTGCAGGGGCCGTCTCCTCCAGCCCTTCCAGGGTATTACGCGTTCTTTCCTTTCAAACAGCTGCAGTGATTTTCTAGTCCTGAAACCGGGCCACAACTGATGCAGAGAGGTTTCCTTCCTCAAGATAGTAATGCCAAGCAGGATTGTGCCAGTGACTCAGCATGTCACTTTCTCTCATCAGATTTTACAGATGAGAAAACCGAGAGGCTGAGAGATTAAGTGGCCTAGATCATCCAAGTAAATTGTTTATGCCAATTGACGCCATCTCTGTGCTTCTCCTGACCTCAACTGATAAATACATTTGCCATCATCCCCAGCATCAGCCTCTGCTGTGAGGGGGTTGGGAAAACCAAGATTTCTTTTACTGCCTCATAGTAAACACTAGATAGATAAAGGACATTGTGGTAATTTTTTCCTAACTAGTTGGCTTTCTCAACAGTAATGCAGTTAATTAAACCTGCCTCCCGCAGAGATGCTCAGCTGAGCCTGATATGCAGACATAAATTGATCTTTCTGGTTTTAGATTTTTCAAAGTCAAATTCATTTACGCCCATCTACAAGGTGCTGTTTCCAGCTGTATAGTTGAATTACAAAGAAAAAACTCTTCCTCTGTTCATTAAGCAGTGCAGGGGTTGCCAAACTATAATGTGCTCCTAAATCTTCATGGCAGATCCCTGGGCTCCATGTCAGAGTTTCTGAATCGACAGTTTTAGGTGAGGGTCCCAGCCACCTGCACTTTAACCAGCATGCCCACCGAGTCCCACGGCACCTAGCTGAGTGGAACCCTGAGACAGAGACGCTTTCACTGGTACCTGGTTAGAACACCTAATCATACCTGAGTCGACCGAAGTCACATTTGAGCACAGCCCTGAGTTCCAATCCTGCTTGCTCTCCTTACCAGCTGGGTGACTATCAAGTCACTTACCCTCTTTCAGCTTCTGTTTTCTTATCTATAGAATGAGATCGACAACACTATCCTCCTTGGGATAAGATTATTGTGGACTAAATGGTAAATTACATACAAAGCACTTAGCACGATTCCTGACTAACAAATGTTATTCTTGTTGCTGTTGATTTGTTACCGGAGGACTGCCAGGACGCCCGATGCAACTCTCTCTTATTTACAGTCCTATCAATGCTCTGACGCAGTGCATTCTTCATAGTGGAACACCTTGAACTTGAGTGCATGTGTTAAGTGTGTTTTTGTATGACAAGACTGCAAAAAATCTAGGGGTCCTAATGGATCAGCACCTGGGCATTCATGCGTTCATTCATTACCCAAAAACTGCTCGCATCTGCAAGCTGCCCTCTGTGATATCATGAGGACAGCAAAATGAACAGGACACAGTGATCTCGGAGTCCGAAAGAGGAGACACCTACACAACCAACTTTAATATCATGTTATTGAGCAAGAAGGAATAATTTAGTCCTGTTGTCAGTAAAATTTTTAGTATGTTTTGGCATAGAAACGCATAACATTAATAAAAGTTTAACATTTGAAACCGTGGTGCAGGCGTGGACTCCACACAGCTCCCTGCACACCTGTCTCGTAGGGCCGTTCCCATCCTGGCTATTGCAGCGTGAAGGCACGGTCACGACTTAGAGGAGACTGAGAAGGGTCAAAGGCCATCACTGACCTGGCAAATGGAATGCACAAGTCTGGGATTTTTTTCCTCAAAATTACACCTTTATTCAGGTCATTTCTGTGACCTAAAATGCCCCTTTCTCCCCTTTTCCCTTAATCCACATATTAAAAATTTGTTACCTCTCACTTCTTTACCTCCACATATCCTACCCTGATTCCCAACAGCCTCATTGATCTCCCCCTCCTTTGAACTCCATTCTGCCACGTGTTCATCAAATATTCATGAAATGCCTTACTAGGGGGGCAAGATGTAGAATAACAGGGCATGAGATCAGAAAGGCATCTCAGACCAGTTGGTGGACAGCCTTGAGGCCCCAGTAATGACTCTGGAATTTTCTCAGAGTGATAAGAAAAGCCATTGGACTTTTCAACAGGGATCTATGATGTGACTTGCATTTACAGAGGATTCCTCTGCTTGGTCCGTGGACTATGGGCCGTAGGGGTTAATAGGAGAGACAGAAGACAAATTAGGAGGCCTCGATATACTCCCAGTAACAGAAGCTGGTAGCTTGGACTGCGGTCTTAAGTGTCAGAGGTCTTGAGAAGTTGTATTTGGGATGTTTTTCAAAGGGAGAGCTGATGTGATTGATTTGATGATATTAGGAATAGGATGTAAGAGACAGATGATGTGATCCCTTTCGCGCGACTTATATTCTAAAGTAGGACCCTTTATTGGATTCCTATTGCTGCTGTACCACATATCACTGATGTAATATACAAGACAATACACTTATTATCTTACAGTTATGGAGGCCTGAGGTTCAAAATCAGTCTCACTGGGCCAAAACTGAGGTGTAGCCTGGGTCCTTCTGGAGGCTCTAGGGAGAATCCATTTCCTTGCTTTTTCCAGCTTCTACACTCACCTGCAATTTTTGGTCATGGTTGCTTCCTCTGTCCTCAAAGCACATCACTCCAACTCTGTTTCCAGCATCACATCTCTTTTCCTGTCCCTCTGCTTCCGTTGTCACATCACCTGTGAGTGCCACACTCCTGCCTCCCTCTTTTAAAGACTCCTTTAGTGTAATTACACTGACCCCATCTAAGTAAACCAGCACAATCTCATCCTCTCAAGATCCTTAATTTAATCACATCAGTGTATCCACAGGTTACAAGAATCAGGATGTGGACATCTTCGGGAAGCCAATATGCAGCCTACCAGAGACCCAAAACCAAAAATCTAATGGAAAAATAAATAAATCATTTAATTTTCAATCATAATGTTTTTAAAGAAAATTAAACTGGGTCATAGAATAGAAACTGAATGGTGGTGATGATGGTGGGGTTGCTAATTTTGACAGGAAGCTTGAGACGATCTTCCTGAAGACATGGTATTCAAACAACAATCCCATTGATAAGAAGGAGTGAACCATGTAAATATCGGGGGGTGGGGAGAGCATTTGGTGGAAGGACTAGAGCTGTGAAAACAAAGTCTGTGTGTCTGTGGAACCCAGAAGGCTGATGTGATACATAGGATAGCAAGTGGGCAAGAACAGGAGCTGAAGTTAGAGAAGCTTGCAGGGGTCAGATCAGAGGTAGTAAGCCAACTGGAATTTAAGGAAAATGCTAAGAGAAAAATAGTGCTTGCATAAGGTAGGCAGTCAACAAAAGGTAGTTTCTGTTTTGTAGTTTTTAAAGAATAATGAAAGCCCTGGCCCGGTGGCTCAGTTGGTTGCAGCATCATCCTGTGCACCAGAGGGCTGTGGTTCATTCCCTGGTCAGGGCACATACTTAGGTTGTGTGTTCGATCCCTGCTTTGGGCACTTACGGGAGGCAACCAATAGATGTTTCTCTCTCACACTGATGTTTCTTTCTCTCTCTGCCTCTCCCTCCCTCTCTCTCTAAAATCAACGAACATATCCTTGGGTGAGGGTTAAAAAAAAACCAAATGAACAAACAAACAAACAAATTATAAAGAATAATGAGAAGTGGTGAGAAGCGAGTGGCAAGGTGTGGTTCACAGAGCCCTCTGGGCTGATGGGACAGGTTTGAGAAGCAAAAAAAGGCTGCTATACTGAGTGAGAGCTCAATTGGGAGACAGAAGTCATACCAATTATTTGAACAAAGAGACGTTAGAGAAACTTAAGAACAAGAAAGATATTTTCTTACATTTACCCACATTTTCCATTTTTGGCACTCTTGCTTTCGTTGTGTAGGTCCAAGTTTCCATCTGCTATCATTTACCTTCATCCTAGACAACCTCCTTTTCTTATAGTGAAACAGCGAAACTTCCTCTAACATTGCTTGTAGCGTAGGTCTGCTGGTGACAGACAGTCCCTCACTCTTTTTGTCTGTTTTTCTGAGAAATCTTTATTCTGCCTTTTAAAAATATTTTCTTTAGATATAGAATTTTAATTTGACAGGTTTTTTTTCCAGAACTTTAAAGATGCCATTCCATTGTCCTCTGATTTGCATGGTCTGGGACAAAAAAAAAAAGTCTATTTTAAATCTTTGTTACTGGATGTATAAAAAATGTCTATTTTGTTTAGCTTCATTTAAAAATTATCTCTTTTTCACTGTTTTTCAGAAATTTGATTCTGATCTGTTTGAGTGTGGTTTTCTTTATGTTTCCAGATTGTGCCTCTTGGGTCTGTGGGTTTGTAGTTTTCATCAGCTTTTTAAAGATTTCAGCCATTATTTCCTTCGATATTTGTTCTGGCCCCTTCTCTTTCTCCCCTGCTTCTGGGACTCCAATTAGACATGTGTTAGATCACTCAATATTATCCCATAGGACACACAGGTTTTGTTAACTTGTTTTCAGCTTCTCTCTCTTTCCTTCACTCAGGGTCAGACTTCGCTTTGTTTTGACAGCTCCCCAACCCTCACTAGCCTTATCTGGTCCTTTCTCCATTTTCTTGCACACAGGTATTTTTCCTAATAAAATTCTTGCACATTTAATTTCATTTTGATATCAGCTTCTTGGAGAATCTAAACTAATATGATTTCTATTGACTAATTTTTCTCCCAATATGTTGTCTTTTAAAGACTGCTGAAGTTTGTTTTGGCAAGTGGTTAGGTTACTTGTAGTTCAACTTGGTAATTTCAAGGCTTGTTTTCAAACTTTACTAGGTTGTATCTAGAGTAGCCTTTACTCTAGGGAAAATTTAAAAGTATGAAAGTGTGACCCTTCTGGGTCTCCATTGAATGGCCAAGTATTTATCAGTTCTCTCCACGCAGGCTGTTTGTACTCAGGCCTCTCCCAGGCCTGAGGATTGTTTACCCTTTACCTCCCTGACGGTTTTCCTTTGCCTGGCCCCATGGAGCTTCACTGTATGTACACCCAGATTAGCATGCAGCCAGCGCCTCAGGGGGACTACGATGATTCGTAGAGCTTTTTGTCTGTGTAACTTCCCACCCTCTGGTGCTCTCCTCTGCAAATTCCAGTGGCTTCGGGGTCTTCAAGCATGTGTCTCTGTTTCCTCAACTCAGTGAGAGCACTGGCCTCCCCTTGGAAACCTGCTCTCTCTGCCATAGAGTGAAACTTACCTGCAGTCAGGAAGCTGGGACAATGATAGAGTTCCTTTTGTTTCTTTTTCTTCTCTCAGGGACCACAGCCCTGTGGCTGCTTCTTGTCCAAGAGACAATTCCCAAGCAAGTTACTCCTCCATGTGGTAGAAGTCCAAAAACAGAGAATTTAATATATATACAATTATTAACTAGTTGTGGTAACTGGAAGAATGCAAAGCAAATGCTGAAGTATTACGGAGGAAGCAACTACAGGAAGTAGCTGCCAACACGTAGGGCCATAGAACAGAGGGAAGAGACGGAAGTTATTGAAACTTGGATGTTTTGAGGAGGAGCCCTGTGGAGCTTAAACTTAGACACCTGAGGAGGTGCTGCTTGCTTGGTGTTGGTGTCTCTAATCTCAGAGGAGTGTGCCATGGGCCTAGAACCCAGGTGTCCGAGGAGAGGGTGTAGGCAGGTTGGTGCTGGTGTCTTTTTTGGGAGTTAAATAAAGATGTTTCTGCAAATATTGTTAAAATGGAAAACTGGATTTAATGGTTGGTAATGGGAAGGAGTTGTGATGCTCACAAAACTGTTACACATAGTCAGGAAGCTGCAGGGAACCAAGTCGGAGGGGCAAGCCCTTTTCCTCCCTCAGTTTTTCAGTCTCCTTTTCACACTTCCTATGGGATGAACAGAACAGAACAGAACAGAACAGAACAGAACAGAACAGAACAGAACAGCTGCAAAGGAGAAATGTGGTTTTTGGAGCCCCAGCCCCCACATCAGAGCAGAGTAGAAAAGGCTGAGTTTGGGAATGAGAGGTAATGGCTTAATAACTAGCACAGCTACTTTCTAGTTTTTGGTCGGAGCAAACAGCCAGGTGCAGTTTGTTGCTACTAATCGAGTCAGGGAAGATTGGAGGAAAGGCAGGCCCCAGCCTTGGCCCAGGCCTATGGAATCAGAATCGCCAGGTGAAATATCCAAGAATGTCTATTTTATAAGCATAGAGGTGATTCTGACCAGGGAATTTGTGGGGTTATCTAGATCAAATTGCTCATTTAAAGATAAGGAAATGAGAATAGGATTTAGAGTCCAGGAATAAAATCTTACATTTATGGTTAATTGACTTTTGACAAAGATGTTAAGCCAATTTAGTTGGGAAAGAATAGTTCCCCTGCTCCCCCCCACCCAAATGGTACGAGTACAGTGGGATATACCATACCAAGTGCAAAAATTAACTTGAAATGGATCATAGACCTAAATGTGAGGGATAAAATTCTCAGAAGAAAACCCAGAAGTAAATCTTCATGATTTGGGGTAAGGCATTGATTTCTTACACATGACACCAAAAGCACAAGTAATAAAAGAAAAACAGATAAGTTGGTCTTTATCAACATTAAAAACTTTTCCATCAATAGATGAATGGATAAACAAACTGTGATATATACTTACAAGGGAATGTTATTCAGCCATAAAAAGGAAGGAAACCCTGTGATGTGCCACAACATGGGTGGGCCTTCAGGTTATTACCCTAAATGAAATAAGGCAGTCACAAAACCAAATACTGTTTCGTTTCACTATATATGCAGTACCTAGAGTAGTGAAATTCATAGAGGCAGAAAGTAGAACAGTAGTTGCCAGGAACTGGGAGGGGGGGAGAGTGAGAAGGTACCGTTTAATGGGTGGAGTTTCAGTTTTAGAAGGTGAAAAAGGTCTAGAAATGGATGGTGGTGATGGTTGTACAACATTGTGAATGTACTTAATGCCACTGAACTACACACTTAAATTTGCACTGTATTTACTATACAAGACACTGGAATAGTAGCTTTTCCCCCCGTATACATTCCAAGGCAGCTATTCACCAGTTCTGAGAGAACTGAGTCTCTGAGATACCAAGTGGACCTCACCCATGGACACATGGCTGGGAGCTGCTCTTCAGTGTGATGATAAATGAACTAGCAGAGCTGTGTCCTCTTAACGACGTTTAGGTTCTCAGCCACTAGTATCCCCTTCCATGTCAGCATCTCCGTTTTATGCTCAAACTTACTGATTTCAATTGCTTTGAAGTTACATATCAAAAAAGAGCACAACGCTTCCTGTGTAATGATTGGTTTAGTCTAGATGGCTGTAACCCAATACTCTTTGGATTTAACAAAGTAAATGAATGTATCAACCAAGACTTTCTTCAAAACCTGATTTGTTTTTCAGGAAACCCCATTTTGGGACTGACTCCTCAATCCGATTCTGGAATATCATTATAGTGTGAGACAGAATGAGGTCTTGTCTATAACTAAGGTTATATGCCTTCACGTGACTAGAATATATTGCTTTTTATTGCTTCTCTCTTCTAATACAGTACAGGCGTTCACCTCTCATGGCTGTTTAAATTGGTACCAAAAAATTCTTAGGCCAGGCTGATTTTCAACATTCTAAAAGTTTTTATTACCTTTTCTTGCTTTTTTATGAACAGAAAAATTAAATTAGCAAAATTGTTATTATGGATCTTCAAAGTATGATGTAGCTTCTGTTTCCCTCTGTGCACTTAACATTATAAATCAAATTATATCTTATTTTCTCTTGGCACTCTATAATTACATCTTTAAACTGCATATTTCTTTGTTGTATCATTTTTCACTAACCCAATATTTTCTTGAGAATCAGAAGAAAAATAAATGAGTAAATAATAAAATAAATAAAATATTTTGTTTACTGAACTTTGGGTTTTTAATTATTCAAAATTGTAATGCTTTGTTAGCTAAAATAGAAAAGTGCAGGGATATAAAATAATCTCTGTCTATAATACCTAGTGATTGAAATTAAGATAATTACACTTTTCAAGTCTTGTTATGCCTAAAATAATAAGATAATTAAACAAAATACCTTTTTTTTTTTTTGCTTTGATATTTATAGTGTCAAATTTTCTTTTCACTAAGAATTCAGACACAATCCCCAGTAAACCTTGAAGTTATAGTGTCTGGTAGCTTATACCGCGTATCTAAAAAGAACACCCACTTTGCCAGTCCCTATGGCTGATATAATTATTTGAAAAAACAGATACAGTTATAAAAGTAACAGAGCATCTCATAATTCTCGGAAATGTTTGGCACCAAGTGAGCACACTACCTCTGTTAGCTGTGACCACCACCTCCACCACCCATCACCATCACTATGGTGCTTCCAAAATCTTGGTGCCCTAGATTAGTGATGTGGCCTTTGGTTAAAGAACAAGCCATCATGTTGAAAGTTATTTTATTAAAGTCTTCGGTCTCTATTAACTGAGAACAGAACATGTCTATTGGTAAGAACTAAAGTGTACTCGCAATAAAATAGTGGGACCTGGAAACTTGAATTTTTCTTTCTTAACATGAAGTGCTTAGATTGTCAGGAATGGAAATGTGATGTACATTGGAATCTGAATTTCACAAATACTTTGGAAATTTTGCTGTTATTGTCCTCATAGGCTAGAAGGAAAGTGTAGGTCACCTGATGTTATAGTTGTAGCGTTTGTCTCCAATGGTATACTTCAGGGTTTTGTCCTATTCATTTTTTCCTCAAGTTCTTAATGAAGAAAGTTTCAATAAACATAGTTATGAAATGTACAGAAAAAATGAAGTCAAGAAGGATAGTCAGTATGTTGAATGAGAGAAATTAGATGTTCAAGATCTTAAGACTTGGAATATCAAGATAAAATTTACAAAATAATATTTAAGGGAGATAAATGCTATATTTTGCATTTGGGTCCAAACACAAAGATGCACACACACAAGGACACACAAAAACACAAAACACGTATGGTTTCAGACTTGTTACACCAGTTCGACTATGGATCTCAATCGAAAGTTGTCACAAATGGTAATATTTCATTTTTTAAATGGTTGAATGGTATTACTACATATGGGATATAAAAAAAAACAAAACAAAACAAGCAAGCAACCAACTAACCAACAAACAAAACAGACAAAGTCATAGAATGGTGGTGACCAGATGGAAAGGAAAGTGGGATGAGGACCAAGGGGGAAAAGGGGGTCAAATATGTGGTGATGGAAGGAGACTAGACTTTGGGTGGTGAGCACAGAATGGTGTAGTAGATGTTGTATTATAAAGCCGTAAAACTGAAACTTAAATAATGTTATTAACCAATGTTACCCCAATGAATTTAATTAAAAATACAAAAAAAATAAAATTGAGGGATATCTAAAAAAAACAAATAGGTGGAAACCATTCTGGAAAACATCAGAAGTTTCTTTGAAAATTAAACATACAAGTGCCATACAACAGCCATACAACCCAGCAGCTGCTCTTCTAGGCATTTATCTTAGAAAAATGTAGGCTTATGTTTACACAGAAACCTCTACATGAGTGTTTATAGCAGTTTTATTATGAATAGCTCCAAACTGGAAACAACCCAGATGTCCTTCAGTAAGTGAACGGTTAAACTACTATGGTATATCCACACCACCAACACTATTCAACGATAAAAACAAACTATTGATGTACACAGCAACCTGAATGAATCTCCAAAGAACTATGCTGAATGAGAAAAACCAATCCCAAAGATTACCTACCTTATAATACCATTTATATAGCCACTTTTGAAATGGAGAAAAGATTGGTGGTTACCAGGGACCAAGGAGAGGGTGGAGGCTGGATGGAAACAGGTGTGGTTATAAAAGGGCAAATGAGCGATCCTCATGGTGATGGAAATGGTCTGTGTCTTGACTGCATCTGTCAATATCCTAGTTGTGATGCTGTGCTATAGTTTTTCAAGAAATTACCACTGGAGGAAACTAGGTAAAGGTTACACAGGAACTCTTATTTCTTATGACTGCATGCCAATCTACAATTACCTTGGAATAAAAAGGCTGACTTCTGACTGAAAACACACACACACACACACACACACACACACACACACACACACAATAACACACATAAAAGTAGATGGAATTCTTAGTTGAACTTGACAGTTCTTAATCATGTTAAGTAAGCTCCCTTAACTGGATCAATCAAGAGACCAGCAATTGTCCTTTATTCTTTACTCAGAATCACATTTTCAGACAGACGCTGAGAAATGCAGTGAATCTAGAAAAGTCCAGAATTTAGAGAAGAAAAAACTTAGGAGGTACGCAAGCACTGGTTGCCAAAAAACATGAAAGACTTATCCTGATGAGAGATTACACGTTGCAACTCTCTAGGAGACAGAAGTAATAATGCATGGAAGTTGTCCCAAAATAGAAAAAATGGCTTCACCCAAAACTGACAGGACAGGACACAGATTTCAGTCATTGGAAAGATGAACCAACTTCTGCACAATGAAAAACCATCTTGGCTTATATGTCATTTTTTTTCCTGCAAGTTTTGCTAATGTGAGTAAGGCCCCTTGAGCCTGTTCAACTTAAATACAGTCACTAGACTGAAATTATACACCCGTTAAGTTAGGAGTTAGTTCTTGAACCACAAAGAGTTGATGAGTTATCAGTCTCGTCTTAGTCACTCTATCTCTGTTGGATATTATCCAGGCCTTACCAGTCCGTTGTCCAAGGACTAAAACGTTTGATTGAATGCCATACGTTTTAGGTCCAGTGTCATTTCATTCTCGGTGTTTATTTTTCTACTTTCTTTGAATTCTACTAATTTAAATTAATGTGAGAATTTCTCTGTGATACTCTATATGCAAACTGTTAGATCTTAAAACTGTCATCTTGAATCTTCTTAACGTTTTCGGAGAATCCCAGATTCTAATATGGCTATTGGAGAGGGCATCTGCCAATGAGGCACTGCTGATGAGTGCTTAGTAAACATAGAGGCTTAGAGAATGTCTCTCTAGGTGTGGGGTCACTCAGAAGTCTCCTTGATAAATATAGAGTTAAAAGAAAAGGAAGTGGGTGGTTGAGAAGGGTTTTGGGGGGTTTAAAGGGTCACCTTCACTCATGCCATGTCACTAGCTAAGGGGCTTTCCTTGCCTCTTAACAAAGAAAACCACTTTTGTGGCCATGGCCTTCCAGCCTGACCGACTCAGGCCTCGCCTCCCCTGGGCCTCGATGGAGGGGCACTGCCATGTGCAGGGTCATTGGTCCCCCTTTTCCACTCCGTGCAGACCGCCTTCTTCTGCTGACACAGGCCGTCTTCAGGATGGAGATATTCACAGAACTGAGCTTTCCTTTTCATCAGTTCCATTCCATGCAGAAGATATATCCCTTGGTCCTCCAGTTGGGTTTAAATGTTTCCTGGGCCTCCTCAATCACACATTTTATAATCACATGTTAGAATGTGTTTTCCCTACAGGTGGGTGACACTCATCCGTTACTAGTCAGTTTTCACTCATTTCACTGCAAAGCTTGGGGGCTCCCCAGTCTAATTCTCCCCCGATTGACTTCAGCAACCACAGTCATCTCTATAAAATTATGTTTTCTCAGTTTTGGAGTGGGGCAGGAAGATTTTTTGAGGGAGTATATGTGAGCTTTCCAAAAATAAATATTCCCGAGTTCCTTAAAATCTTGGCATTTAACAAACTTAATATTTGTTATCTGCTCCTCTCTCATTCTTTCACATTGTAAGGAGAACAGGCCTCCCTTACACGCAGGGCATCAGAAGGCCTGCTCGATAAAGACAGTCTTCTTTGACAAAGAGTGGCACACTCTGAGGCAACACAAGCAGGAAGGAAGTACGGACCCCTCCTCTTCGTGACCCAGAGATGGGAGCTGCCGGGAATTCTGGGAAAGTTCTGTTTCCACTCTGCAGCTAGTTAGTGTTAAGTGGGCTGAGGTCATCATGGGCCATGTGACAGTCTGCCCAGGAAGGCCCCAGCTTGTGCCTGTTGTCCTGGAGTAATTACTATTCACGCTTCTTTCGCTCTTTAACATGTCCCAGTTCCAGTGGTAAATTATTTGGTCACCCTAATTATGTGTCTTATCTCTAAGAGGGGCCAGGTTTTCAGGTGAGGGAATGAAGACAGCTAATTGGGAGGAGTAATATGACTGAGAGGCAAGGGAGAAAGGACCTATTAAGCCTGAGCTTGGAAGGGCTTGGGCTTGATTTTCCAGAACTCAGCAAAGAAGAGATCTGACTTGTTAGAAACCATGTTTAGGCTAAATTACTTTCAATAAAAGGAAGGATGCTAACTCCTGTTCCTAAGCAGGGCTCCTTATGAGATGTCTAAGTTCAGTCTGTTTGTCTGTCTAGCATGTTCCCATCTCCCTGTATGTGTGTCGAATTAGCCAAAAGCCATCTTTTCACATAAGACATACAGTGATTTTCAGCTTGTAGCTTCTCCGCCTACAAGAGCTGAAGTAGTTTGGCCTCAGGCAAAACTGCAGAGTGGAATTCTCAGGCTTCCTCTGCTGTTGCTTTTTCCATCATGCATCCCACAGTGCCCCACCGGGGAAAGACAGGGTGTCAGCTCAGACTCTTCACTGGGAAGCCCTCCCTGACCAGGGTGAGGGGCCCCGTCTCTGCCCCATAGCCCCTGTACCTCCTCCCTCAGAGCACAGGCCCCACTGTGCAGTGCAGCCTCTCCTTGTCTGCTTTCAAACCACGTGAGGACAAAGACTGTTTCCACTTCTGTAAAATAAGGGTCAGTAGGCTTTGTACCCACCTTGAAACATTAACCGACAATAAGCGATATAAAGAGTTAAGAAGATAGTACCCTTTCTGCTTGAAACTGTTTTCTCTATTTCAGCCTGTCAATCAGCCACACAGGCTCAAAGGCTGGGACTGACTCCACACCAAATTACCAGGGCCTCTAACTCTCGCCAATAGTCTGGGGTTCCTGCAGGGTCTGTCTTGCATCTTCAGACCAATTTTTATATTGCCCTCTACTGTGTTTCTATTAAAAAAAAAATAGAGGTTTTAAATGAAACCTACATATGCACTTTAAAAATAAAAGTGAATTTATATGGTCTAGGATAGATTTTTTCTGAGCTCCCTCATCATTTTCACTTGAAAAGGAAACACTTCCTATTGATTTCTATAGGCACTCGAACTTCGCCCCTATTTTTCCTGACAGACTGGCCACTTAGGAGTGGTTAGACATTCAGCTGAAGACTCGGATTGGAGAGACTAACGACTGACTCCCTTGCAGCATAAAGCACAGTTCTGAGTCTCAACACATTGTAGTCCATAGGCATTTATGGGATATCAGTTGCAACTTTCCAGTCGATTGCTACGAATTTTGGTAGTATTTTCCCTGCTGTCATAGAGACATTGGTATGGCTCTGTTGTACCCAAAGAGTTGACTGCAAAATAGGTCAGCTTACGCACTTGGCACTGGGAGAATCTTGTTTACCAAATTTTATATTTTGAGTTATTATAGTGGATGTATAGCACACCACCCACATTTCCCCAGCAGGCCTGTGGCAGAGAGACCTTAAGGTGGCCCCCATGATTCCTGCCCCTTTATGTTTACTGTCTATATAACCCCTTCCCCTGGAGTGTGGATGGGCCCCATGGCTTGCTTGCAGCCCATAGAATAAAGTAAAAGTAAAGGGGTTTTGAGATATAATTAGGGCCCCAAATCAGTTGATTTCGGGTTAATCAAAAGGGTGAGCCTGTGGTAATCATGCGAGTACCCTTGAAAGAGGCACTGGCCCCCTCGAAGGTGGCAGGCTTCCCTGCGGGCACCATGAGGTCGTCAGCTCTGCTGAACAAGCCCGTGTGGCAAGGAGAGTGGACGATCTCTAGGAACTATAGGAGACCTCTAGGACCTGAGAGTGGCCCCTGGAAAGAGCCAGGCCTGCAGGCACACAGCCGCAGGGGAATGAGTTCGCAGCCAACCAGAATGACCTTGGCAGTGGGTTGTTCCCCACTAGGGCTCCAGATGAAAACACAATCTAATCAGTCCTGATTGCAGCCTGTGGGAGCCTGACTGGAGGACCTAGTTAAGCCAGGCCCAGGCTGCTGACCCATGGAAACTGAGAGATAATAAGTGTTTGTTGCTTTAAAATGCTAATTGGGGAGTAATTTGTTACTCAGCAACGGATAACTAACACAAGGACTGAGGTTCTCATTTCCCGCTGTGATGTAGGTGGCTTTGTCACTCTCTGGGAACCATCCCCAACCAAAGAGAGCTGCCTCCCTAAGGGCCATGCCTCCTCCTCCTTGGGGGCAGCCAGGTCCAGTGATGGTCCTTGCGGCAGGGGGCAGGGGACAAGGGGACAGGGACATGTGCAGGCACCACCTGCTTGCCTTAGGCTGGGACCCCTCTGAAGGACCACACATCAGCTCTCCTCTGTCTGAGGCCTTTGTGGCGCTGCAAGGCTGGACCACTCCTCCTCTCTCCTGTCCCATTTTCTTTACTCCCCTTGGGCATAGAACCTGAGACCACTCCACAATGTACGTCCTTCATGCAAATCCCTACCTCAGATCTGTTCCCTGGGAACCTGACCTCAAATAGAACTGCTTTCTCTAATACGTCACTTATTGCCATGTGTCCTCTGAAGTCTGAAAGTTTAAGGAAAAGGCAAGAAAGGAGAATCAGTGCTGGTGACCTTGTTTTATTTTGCTTGTTAGGTAAACACAGAGCCCTCTATTATTTTTAAATAATCTTCTCTCTGAAAGATTATTGATCCTTTCAAAAAATAGTAAGGTACTGGAAAATGTTCTCTAAAATTATTGAAGTGTATTCTTTTTGTTTTATATTTTGATTCTGAGGGTACATTTATAAAAGCTGGGGATGGTGAAATGAAGAAGAGCCTAGTATAGAAGAAGCAACAGGAGAGCCTAGGTGGCCCTGCTTTGGCTCGCTGACAAAAGGTCAGAGGAAGGGTGCCTTGGAGACAGCTTCAGTGGGTTAGCCCAGGCGAGCTGCTGCTGCCTATCGCTCCCCTAGCTGCACGTCTCCTGGGGGACCCTTAGAGTTTAGAAGATGTGTGCCTGAGATGGAAGAAAGGTGTAGGCGTGCTCCCAGGAGGGAGAGTGCTCATTCTTTCTATTTTAGAAAAATGGGACATGGAGGCTGTGTGCGTGTGTGTGTGTGTGTGTGTGTGTGTGTGTGTGTGTGTGAGAGAGAGAGAGAGAGAGAGAGAGAGAGAGAGAGAGAGAGAGACTCACCCAGCTCATTCACTCATTCAGTCAACGGAATTTATCAGGGCCAGAGCACAATGTTCCGAGAGATGCGTGGAGAGTCACACCACAGCCATGTGGCTTCCTAATGTGACCTCACTAGTGCCCGAGCTGGGTTGCTCTGCCAGGCTCTCTGGACAGATGGCCACGTACTGCCTGTGACACTGGTGATGTCCCACTTTTATGAGGAACTCAACTGACTCAGCTCTTCTCATTTCTCTCAGGCTGGGAAGCTGTATAAACTATACTTGGACCCACCAAATCATTTCTTAAGCTGTGATGTGTCATTGCAGAGATGCAAAGAGTTGAATAAAGCCATATTCTATTTTTGCATCAGTGTTCTAAGTTAGGTGTTTACTGTGATTTAACAGCAATAATCAGTAACACCTACACAGTGCTTATCACGTGCCTGGTACCATTTGAACACTTTGCAAATACCAATTCAGTTAAACCTCCAACAAACCCAGGTAGCAGCTCACGTTAAAATTATGAACAGATAAATGCCCACAGCTGTGCTTGAGTTGCATCTAGCTTTCACTTCAGAAAAGGGGCCTGGGCTCACAAACCAGGGTTTGGGAAAGATAAGTGAAATATTTTCAAGTTTTCCTGAAATCCTGAATTTGCTAATAATTCTTTCTCCCTTTGGAAAATAATCTCTTTTAGGTGTGAGTATTATATAAAATACATGCCTATTCTTGACCATTCCAGCACCAATTATGAAGCTTTTAAAATAGCCGAGGCTCATCACCTCTTTTCCCTCTCCCTGCCCACTCATTTTTTGATAGTTTTCTGTTCACAGGCATGACCCTGCAAACAGAAGAGGAGAGGAGCAAAAACTCACATCTGTCAGGCAGTTACCATTACCAGGGCTGCTAAAGACCAGGGAGGGGCAAAGAGCTGGAACCTAGTGGGGTATCCTGTCAAGACCATTTCATCTCTGCTTTGTCCCTCTTGCCATGGACACGTGGGTACTTCCTCCAGGATCTAGTGACTCCAAACCACAAGGTAACAGAAGGGCATTGTTTCTATTATCATTTTATTTTGAGCCATGAGCTTTCCCTTTATCACCAAAAAGTTCCTTGAAAAACACCAATTTAGTTCAGTTTCACTGAGTAATTAAACATGTTTATTAGCCACCGTTTAATCTGCCATTGTTTACTGGCCACCTTTTCTTGTGTGATATCTTTCTGTGCTACATCCCGAGAAAGGTTCAGCCCCAGGCTCTCCAATGTGGAATGGCTATAGACAAAAAATAAATGCAAATGAGCAAAATTAGAAAAGTAAATGCTTTAATGGTATCTTTTTAAAAATAAATTGTAAAAGGTGTATGCACCTCTGTTGTCTGTTTTATGAAGACCCCCTAGTGTATTAGGCTCCTGTTGGCTGCTATAACAAATGACCACAAACATAGTGGCGTACTGCAAGACAAATTTATTATCTTACAGTTCTGGGGATCAGAATTCTAAAATGGGTCTTAATAGGCTAAAATGAAGGTTTTGTAGGGCTGTGTTCCTTCTGGGGTTTCTAGGAGAGGATCTGTTTTCTTTGCCTTTGAGTCTGTGGAGAACGTCCACATTCCTTGGCTTGTGGCCCCTTCCACATTCATGGCCAGCTGAGTCCTTCTCGCATTACATCACCATGACACAGAGTCTTCTGCTTCCCTCTTTAACGTTTAAAGGGCCTTTGTGATTACTTTGAACTGCCTGAATAATCCAAGGTAATTTCCTGTATTTTAAAACCAGCTGATTAGCAACCTTAATACCATCTGCAACCTTAACTTCTCCCTGCCATGCAACAGAACATATTCACAGGTTCTGGGGATTAGGACATGGACATCTTTGGCAGAGGGGATATTTTTCTACCTGTCACACCCAGCATGTTATATAGGATGCCATGTAATTGAAATGTTATGTAGACCCACAAATGTTGCTATTTTAAAAAGTAAAAGAGAAATAAAATGAAAAGCTTATCATGTCTCAGTGCTCATTAATGCAAGAATACAACGATCCACTTTATTTTTTGGGGTGGAGGCCATTGTGGACACTGTCATTTGTGATTATTTCCCCAAAATTAGTCATTGGGGTTAGAAGTATTGACATAGAAAAAAAATATTGCTTCTTCTGTGTACTATCAAAATGAACATTAAATGCATTAATTGCTAAATTCTGTGGTACAATGTGTGTTTTGAGAAGAATGAAGCTCTTTCCACTCTTTTTGGTGATTTACAGTTACTTGAGATGAGTAAAGGACTGAAAATCTGTTCATTCATTGAAAGCCATCAATTCACTGGGTATACATTTTTTAAGTTTCTGACAATTGCCAGGTACAACACTAGATATTGGGGAATGATGAAGTGCAAAACCAAATGTGTTCTTTGTGCTCCTGGAAATTTTAACCTTCTCAGGGTCCATACGAGAAATACTGTCTTATAAGGGAATTAGTGGCCCAGAAGGTTTTAGAAAGGCTGAGAAGAATGAGGAAGACATTTCAGGAAGAGGGGGGACAGCGGAGTAAAGCCATTGGGGCAGAAATTATTGGAGATAGGTCTTGTATTTTTATCTCTTCTGATTTCTAATTCCTTTGTTGGATCCCATGACATCACTTTAAAGCCTGCAAACTAAAAATCAGGGAAGAAGTGGTGAAAGTGTATTTTTCTGGGCTCACAGGAAGAGAATCAAAAATCTGATGGTAGGAAAAATACAACTGTGTTACAGTGGACAAAGGTCAAGTCTTTTGGTGCCAAATTTGGGAAATGCTGAATGTCGAAGGTCAACTCGCGACATTTCATCAGAAAAAGACATATGAGACACACATTTCAGAGTTGATGAAGGATATCGGACAGTTTAAGAATGAAAACAGATGCAGAAGAAAATGCAAAGAGCACTTCCCCCCCTAAAATGTTAGATGGTCACTTGAAGCAAATCTCCATAATTTGACTTGAATGGCACATTAGGTCCTGAATGTCCAATTTTTCACTTTGAATGATTACTAACTTGCTATATTGGTTTGGACTTTATTATTGATTTACCAATAATAAGTATTTTGACAAAATGCTTTGCCCCTGACAAATTTACTAAAAGCTAAAAAACAAATGACAAAAAACCAATCCTGCTCTTTGTAAAACTGTTAAAGACTTCAGGCGGTGGGGATGAAGGAGGCTTACTGAAAAGACTGTGACCCTGGGCTCTGCAGCTGTATCCTTTAAAGGAAGTAATGCTGACTGCTGTAACCTTGAAATCTCAGTGTTAGGGCACAATGGAAGTTTATTGCTTGCTTTTGTCACAGTTCAATGGGGCATTGGGCTCTGCTCCACGCAGTCATTCAGGGAGCAAAGCTCCTTTCATGCTGAGGCACAGCCATCTTCAACATGTGACCTCGTGGAAACCCTGGCAGAGAGAGAAGGAGAAGGCACACCTGCTCTCAGCTGCCTCAACCTGGCAGGACATGTCACTTCTGCTCACTTTCCACTGGCAAAATATCTGTTATGGTTTCGCCTAGCTCTAAGGGGGCTGGGAAGTGTAGTATAATTGGGCACCCAGGAAGAGAAAGCCAGTGTAGGAACCATTTAGTCAGTCTGTACTTCAGCACTCTCCTCAGATTTTCAAACTGGCAAAAGGGAAACTCAGCTGTGATTTTTTGGCTGTAACTCCATGTACTGGGCCAGCTTCTCTTCTTCATTCACAATTCTTGGTGTTTACATCTAGATTTGTTGGAGGGAGAGGGGTAAAAAAAGGACAGAAGAAGAATCACCTGAAATGTGTGTTCCCCAGAAAGACATAAGGCAGTTTTCAGGTGATTCCCACTTCTATTTTGTTCTACACCCTCATGGAAAGTTTTGTCCAAAGGGGCTTCTGTCGAACATGGACACCAGAATGTCTGATTATGCCCTGGCTGGTGTGGCTCAGTGGATCGAGTGCCAGCCTGCAAACCAAGGGGTCGCTGTTTTGATTCCCAGTCAGGGCACATGCCTGGGTTGTGGGCCAGGTCCCCAGTGTGGGGAGTGCAAGAGGCAACCACACATTGATGTTTCTATCCCTCTCTTTCTCCCTCCCATCCTCTCTCTCTCTCTAAAAATAAATAAATAAATCTTTTTTTTTTTAAATCTCTGATTATGCCTCAGTTTGCAATTTCAGCCCCTCAATCATGTGGTGTCAAGGAACCACAACATAAACCCATGTTTTGGAGATCAGCAGCACCTTTGCCCACTTGAAAAACTAAGCTTACCTGTCACAGATGTCATCTTTGAAAGTCACGATGACACTACCAATAATGATGATCCAGCAACAAGCAACACAGTGAAGCAACCACCTTATCATTACTGTCTGCCCCACATAGTGGCCAAAGCTGTTTCCTGTTCTGCCTAGAGGCAACCACATGGATCACAGCCATTCTCCTCTCATGCTTTGCCACCCTGTCTGGTGGGCTAGAGAGACAAGAGTTAGCACCTTTAGGCTAATTGTAAGAACATTTGTTATTTATTAATTTCCAGACTGTTTAGCACAAAGCAGCACCTCCTCAGGGTAACCCAGATGGGTGGTCACATCTAATTGGTGCCCTCAAGAAGCCCCTCCTTGCCCAGGATCTACCAAGAGGCACCTTATAAGAATTACAAAGTCCTCAGTTATTCCAAAGGAATCTGGGCTGTATGAAATTATAGTTTCCTCGTTAGCTGAGAGGTACTTAGCAGTGAGGCGGAGAACTAAATAGGCCTGTCCCCACAAACTCCCCCAAATGGTGTTCTCCTTAAAGCAGAGCCCATGGAGGGGGCTTCCCACTTGTAATTGCCACCAGTAAATCTGTCACACCACAGATATTTCTACCTAACTTTAATTCATCAATATCATTAAATGAGGAAAAAGGAACAAATGTATCCATGACGGTCATGCATCAGGATCATGTCTAGACTTCTGTTGTCAACTATTACCATTTCTTTTTCACACTGGAATCTTCCTCCTTTACTGTAGCCATTTTGCCTCAGTGATAACGTGCTTGAGTTCACAAGCACACGTGAGCTTCGTACAAGGGACTGCCCCTTGAAGACTACTTTTCCAGCAGATATAAGTTGGAGATTTGGCTCTGTATGCACAGTATACTATCTGTGTGACTTTACTCCAATTATTTAACCCCTCTGAGCATTTAAAATGGGGATAGTAGTCTCATTTGCAAGGATTAGACAAACATAAGAAACAGTATAGAGTTGGTGTTCAATAAACAATGACCTTCCTTTTTCTCCTTTGATTTCTCCTGTCTTTTCTTTCTCTCCTTTCTCTCTTCTCAGGAGCATTCGATACTTTCATAGACAAGACTGTAGCTGGACGAGTTTGCTGAGAGCTGGGCTAAAGTTGCCCAAATGGAGAGGTTATGATTAGGTTTATAGTCAATGTAAGGCAAATGAAATTGAGCTTGTCAGAAGGAAAATGCTTTATAAAGAAGGCAAATGTTGAAGAAACTGCGGAAATATGAAGGAAGCCAACCCTTCAGGGAGGTACATGGATGCCCAAGCTCTTAAAGAATCATTGGAGGTGACATCCCAGCCAGCGCTTTTCTCTTGGTCTCTGTGATACACTCTCTTGGTTTGTCTTCTTCCACTGGCTGCTTCTTTCAGGCTCCTTTGACAGCTTACCCTCCTCCGTCCAACTTCAAAGTCTGCAGTTTCTCAAGAGCAGCCCCGGGCCCTTTTCATGTCTCACTTTCCATCCTCCCCACAGGCAATCGCACACACTCGCACATCGCTTCAGTTTCCAGCTATGTTCCGATGCCTTTCGCGTTCAGTGCTTCAGCCTTGCTCTCTAGCCTGCCAGCTCTAGGCCCGCATATCCTGCTGCCTGTGTGACGTCTCCACCTAGATGTCTCAGAGGTACCTCAGACACCACTTGGCCAAAAATAGCTAGTGTTATTCCCATCCCCGAACCTGGTCCTGCTGTCACGTTTGTGAGTGTGTCTGCTCTCAGGAAGCTGCCTGGGAGTCATCTTTGACTCCTCCCTCCCTCTCTCTCACCACCTTGCATCCAGGCAATCATGAATCCTGCCACAAATTCCAATCACAAAGGCACCATGCTCTCTCATGGGCTGCTGTCATGACCTATGCTTCATCCTTTCCATACACTCAGATCCCACCCAGTCCATTCTCTGGACTCTAAATAGAAATACCTTTTATATAGTTCCTCTAATGCATCTCCCTCTCACCCTCCTGCATCCACTTTCTGCCAAAAATAATTCAAAGGCTTCCCATTGCTCTCATAGGATGAAATTTCATATCCCTAACACAACTCGCAAGCACTTGTGTAAGAAAGGACAAGCCCTGCCTATCAGTTAACTTCAACCCTGTTGCCTCTCCTCTGCCTTGGGCATCAGCCACAGCAGCATTTTTAATTTCTGGGAACATGCACACTTTTCCCCCTCTGAGCCTTCACACCTGCTCCCCCTCTCTTTGGGACACCTCCCTCACTCTCTTCTTTGCTTGGCTGGTTCTCGTGTATCCATAAGGTCTCATCTTAGAAACTACCACACTTCACTTATTTTAAAACCTGTATTCCACATTTAACATCTCTGAAATTGGTATACATCAAATCGGGGTGCTTTGGCTGTTGGCTGGTAGTAGTTGAGACACGGTTGTCCATTGCCTGTGTGTATGCACACATCACAAGGCCTGGCATCGAGACTCACAGAGTGGAGTTGGTGGCTTGGCTCTCTTTTAACCCCCAGGAACCAGGGGTTGTGGTATGTGAGTGGGTCATACTGTTTAGCAACATTCCTCAGGCAGGAGTAAAGAATATGTTAGCTCTACCTTATTGCAAATCTGGCTTAAAAGCACAGTAAAAATAGTTTCTAGTTCTTTTATAGATTCTTTTTAAGAAATATTACATCACCAGTGCCCTTACTGGCGCAGAGAATATTAATGTGTGGAAAGGCAGAGATACCCCCTCTGAGGGGAAGGTGATTAGGAAGGGGTAGACTCTGAATATAAAGAATTTTAGGAATTCCTTAAGAGCCTGTTTGGTTTATATTTTCTCTCTCAGTTATGCATAAGATGATATGTAATAAAAGTCTACATCAAATTAAAAATAAATATTCTAAGTCGTAAGAAGCCTTATGTCACATTTAATTGGAAGCATAATCTTTCTTTCTTAGAGTGCATAGAATAATGGCGTATCTTACAACTGGTGGCATCTCAGATTTAGTGAAATACAGTAGTTCCTAAGAGCAGCCTTCACTGATACCTCAAATTAGGCCATCCTTTTATATTCTCTTATATTCCAGAACCTCCTTACATCACCAGTAGGAGCTGCAACAAACAGTAAATTGTGTAATTAGTTATTTAAAGCCTGTAAGAATGTAAGCTCAATATGAAAAATAAGCGTATCACTCATATCCATTGCTTTCCCCAGAAGCTACTACTACTGCAGGTTCCTCAAGAGGTACGTGTCTGAACGAGTCTGATTAAGATAAGACGGTTCTCTCTTTCTTTGGGTGGCCTAGAAATAGACGGCTCTTCCAAATGCTCGGTGACCGCCTAGGAGCTTGGAAACAGACCGGGTCAGGGAGGGCCAGGGCTGTGGGACGCTGGGCCTTCGGCCCCTCTGAGGAGCAATGAAGCCTCCTGCGGAGCCGGCACCTCCGCAGCAGCTGCGGGGCACCCACACTCCGCGGCACGTCTGCTCGCATCTCAGCGCGCACTCACAATGGATCTGGAAATGACACAATTCCTGTCCCTGGGAATTAGGGCCTAAGAGTGGCAGGAGATTGAAAATAGGGCAAACACCAACAAAGTGAACACACGCGTGCGCACACCCCATAACTAGCCTCTTCCCTTTAAACAATCTTTCTAAAGAGGCCTGTTAGAAGGAAGGACCACCATACACAGGACCTCCAGCATGGTGGCCCTAGGACAAATACCCCGTGCCATGCTCAACAGCTCGGTGAAGGTTGCTGGGCAGGATGCGGGATGCTTCTGGCCTCTGGTCAGCTCCGAGGCCCCGCTGAGAAGGAAGGTTCCCCACGGGCTCACCGCTCTGGCTGCCGACAGCTTCCGCTTCGCGATGCCCCCAAGCAGACGCAGCAGGCTATTTGTCTACTTTCTGGTTTTGCACCTGAGAGGAGGAGAAGTTACTAACTGTGCCCCGTCAGCAGTCTTAGTCGGAAATGTCAGCCCATGGAAGGAGCAGGACAGCAGACACGTGAGTGGTATGTCAGGCTGCAGGCAGGACCCCAGCCCCGAAATGCTAATGACTGGGCTCAAATTCAGGACACCTGTCGGGGAGACTTCTGCTGTCCCAAGCTCTATTGAACGGAGGGGCAGGGCAGGTGGAGAGGGCTCATATTTTCCTCACGACCTATGTCCCTGCTCCTGCGCCCCTGCATTCGTTCTATTTAGGGACTGCTTCCACCTGTAAGAGCAGCTCCTACATTGCATACCCTACAAGGACCCAGAAAGCCAGAGGATCTCAACTCCTTTCTTGATTTCCCACAGCCACCTCCGCACTCACATAAAGCCATTTCTGGGTACCACACCTTCCCTTACTTATCACATGGACCCAGTGCTTCAGAGCGCCCCTTTTTCTCCCTGCACAGTCCCTACAAGGGCCATAAAGGAGCACTGAGCTTCATTACCCTCTGATAAACCTTTGGCTCACCTTAGAAAATACATTCAGCTAGTAGGGTTTTACTTTTTTTTTTCCCTACTGGTTATGTACAGGTGTGCAGATCATCTTTGCTGGAGCTGGAAAGGACCCCAGAGATTTTCTATACAACCTCCTCACTGTACAGAGGATGAAACAGAAACAAAGGTTTGTCAAGGTACCGTGTTCACAGTTACAGTGGGGCAGGTAGCTCAGCCAGGACTAGGTTCAGGTGGGTTGACTTACAGTCTGGTGCTTTTTTGACTTTTCCACAGTATAAAGCAGAGGTCTCAACCCAAATGCTTGCTTGGCAGGCAATGGGAATACCTAGAGGGCAGAGGAGGATTAGAGTCAGTTGAGGCCCCCCCGACAGAAGAAAATATTTAAACATACTATCAGGTTTTACTGCCGATTGTAAACTTGTATGTAGTTAAAATTGCACATATGAAACCAAACTTGGTGTCCTTAGAAAAAAAGTGTAAAGTTGGGGTTTTGCGGGGACCTTCAGAAGTCAGGATCCTCAGCCTGCACCCGGTGTGCCCACCATTAAATCCGCCTCTGCTGGAGGGCGCCCGACCTCATTCCCTGCGCTATGTACAGGTGGCGCTGAGTCAAACCGGAGAGCAGACACCTTGCAAGGGGGTAGCCTCTGCTTAGCTGCAGCAGCTTTTGGCCATGTGGGAACGCTTACCTAGTAGGGCAACATTTTTTTTTTTGCCCCCCAAGAAAAACTAGAAATTTGGATTGCAAAAATTATACAATATCCTTACTAGCACAAATTTAAAACAAACAATGTGTAGTCCAGCTATGTCATACCAGTAGACCAAGTTCTGGGATGGCCAGTTTGTAACTTCTGTTGTTAAGAGATATCAGTGCAAAAGGACTTTCCTTCTCTTGACTGCATCTGCGCTTTTCTCCTTGAGGTCGCCCGCTACTTCCTGCTCCTCTCCCCCTGCCTCCCCACCACTTCTGAGCCCGCCCCTCGTGTGCCCCTCTGCAGCCCCCAGACCCTGCCTCATCCAGCCCACGGGAAAGGGACCCCAGAGCTCCAGCCTAAAGGTCCCGATGGTTCTGCCTAGCTTCATCTCCTCACCAACTCTTATTCACATTGCTGGTGAGGTTGAAAATGAGTCACTAAATTGTACTTCTAAATTGACTAGAACCACACTAAGGCCAACCACAAGTCCACCAAATGCCTTGGCACAGAGGTGCTGTCTTAAATGGGATCATACAAAAATGATGTTTGCCTTCTGTAGAAGCTGTCTGGATGATAATCAGAGGTAAACAAAGCAAAAGCTTACTTTTTAATAAGAAAACCATGAGTATATCTGATATGGTTTACTAAAATACCATAGAACAATTCATAGAAATAGCCATCTCCTTGCAGACTTCCCCATTAACTGCTGAAGTTGCAGGTGGATTTCACTAGTGTAGCCCAAGTCTCCCAATAGGCCCTTGTCTAAGCTAGGGATCACGCACTCGGATGCTTTCCAGGACCAGGCAGGGAAGTTATGTGAGTACAGTGGGCTGGGAGGGGCTATGGTAGACTGGAGAGCACCAGGCCTATCTACCCAGGGCAGCCATTACCTAGATCTAGCTGACAAGGAGTTGCAGGCCTTGAGCGGACATGGCCTCTGATTTTTTCATGAGAAGTTGGAAATCTGGATGTTTGTGTGAACGTTTTAGATAATTAAAGCTTAACAACTAATTTAAGTACAAACAAAACACCTTTCCAACCACACAGAAGCTCCCTGAGGGTTTGATTCAATCATGATCTGCTAGATAGCAGCCTCTAGTTTGAAGGATAGGACCAAGAAACACTCAAAAGGAGTCCAGATGCCTTAAGATGAGGTTCTCGGCTGCTTCCTAAGGAGTTACTCATCCAGGATTTTAGATTCACACAATCACAGAATGTGCCACTGTTTGATGGCTCGTTCTCTTAAACCTATTCTAAACAGGGGTGCCACATGCCACCTGTACCCTTTTGTCATATGGACAAACTCAACTGGACAAACCTAAAGGAAGTGGTAAGTTTAATTAATGTCTTTGGGCCTTATTACACATTGTCCCAAAAGCACACTAAAGATTGCCAGCAGCACTCAAATAATCTTCATACCACCATTTGCTTGCTTACAACCAGATCCTTTTCAAGCTGAAGTCCTTCAAGTAGGTCGACATGTCATACAACAGAACTACCCTCTGCCTACACATGATCACTGGGCACATCCAGTAAAGGCTGAGGTGTTTGTACTTTGTGTTTTGTAATTTGTGTTGTTGTGCTTCGCATCCCAATATGTTGTCATGCTGTCAGTCACATGAAGACAAGGCTGGTCCTTGTCCAGAAAACCAGAATGGAGAAGACAAGCCTCTGGTAGCAGGAAAAGAAACTGCTTCTTTCTAAACCAGGCCTGGCTTAATTCAACAATATTTACTGAGTGCATGTAACATGTGGCAGGGACCATGTTATACACTGGCCATCACATTCTTGAATTTCAGCTTGGGGGCAGACTTGTCTCTTAGGTTGCTCTTGAGGGAAGGAGATAGTGATGGCCTTCCCAGGAGAAGGAGGGGAAGCTGAGGAGGTCCCAAATGGGAGGTGAGGAAACAGTTGTCAATAGAACACATTATCAGATTCCTGTGACTACCTATACTTCTTGCATTTTGTTAAGCCAAAGCCTTTAGTAAAACTCCAGCTCTATCTCAGCCAAGATATTGGGTATTAACGGAATGTCATATTTACTCATTTCAGTGAGGGATTTTTTTTACAGAGTGAGCAGGGTCCTTCCCCAAGGTTATGATGGTGGTGACTGCAGCAATATGGAAAGGCCCACAGGGAAGGGCATTTTAGGGGACTAAAACCAAGTATTTGGAATCCAGCTTTCCACTTGTGGGTAGATTTTTGCTCTAGTCAATGGCCTTAGGGGATGTAAGGTTTATTTTTTATTAAGTCAGTTGGAAATTTTTACGCACAGATGAATCACTCTTGTTGGAAATATCAAAGAATCGTTCTCCTTTTTCAGTATCCATGTTTCCAGGTCCCAAGGTGAATTTCTGATTTTTACCTCGTCTCATGTTTCTATCTCGGTTTGGACATCACCATCAGCTAATTACTCAGGATAAAATTGAAGAATTGTGATCAACACCTTCCTCTCTCCCCCTCACCCTTCTCCCTAAGTCTTTAATACTATATTCAAATGTTTGCAGTTTTGTTGAGACAAATTTCCCAAAATGATGCTCAATGAAATACAAGAGATGTCACTGGGGGCATCATGAGAACAGTATTTGTATTCTTTGATCAATAAGTTTGGCAACACTACATATTGTGTTCCCCTTTCAGGGATTTTCAGAGAACATTAACATATTCAAGGCCCTGAGAAATTCTGCAATTTAGAAACCCATTTTAATTTCATCAAAGGCAGAATGTTCTACCCTTCTCAAGTATACAACATTTCTCAGTGTTCCTGTTATTGTTCTCCATAACAATAGGTCATTACTAATTTGGAAAGTTCTGTTAGGAGTGCACCCCTGGAGGGTCTTCTCTCCCAGAGGTGCCCGTTGCCCTTCCCTCTGTGATTCCCCTCTTACCCAGGCCATTGGACCAGCCCTATGCTTGTTATCCTGGCTCTCAGTTTCTACCAATTTTAGCCCATTCCTTTCTCTGCCTTCAGCTATATTCTTGTCAACTACAGTTGTTAAGTTTATCTTCTTCCCCAAAATTTTACGTGGCTCCTATACTGCCGGAAAAATAAAGCTCTAGTTACTTAACATGTATCTGCTTCTTTTTTGAAGGGTCAGGTCAACGCAGATTAAAAACTGGCTGCATTGTCAGATACCGAAAGTGGGTTAGGTGGCAAATTACCTGGAGCAGCTTGAGCCAGAGATAGTCCAATAGAATAAACAAGGAAAGGAACCAGTTTTATCTTGAGGTCCAACATTCAAAGTATTAGGAATAATAACCAATATTTTCCCAATAATAATAACAGGCACCAAACCACAGATCCATAAATCTCAGAAAACACCCACACACTAAGGAATATCATATTCAAGCTACTGTAAATAAAGTAAAATGGGAAAATCTTAAGGGCAGACAGAGGGGGGAAAACATGATAGAGGAACAAGAATAAGTATGACAGCAGATCTCTTGACAGAAACAATGAGAGCCCGGGGCAATGAGATGACACTAGAATTCTATATCTAGTGAAAACATCTTTTAAAAATGCAAGAAAAACACTTTCTCTACCAAACAAAAACTGAAAGACCTCATTGCCAGAAGATAGTAGCAATGATAAATGTTAAAGGAAGTTCTTGAGGCAGAAAGAACATGATAACAGACAGCTATTTGGATCTACCCAAAGAAATACAGAGCACTGTCAGTGGAATAAATTAAAGTAAAATTAACCTATTTCCCCATTATTTTTAATCGCTTTAAAATGCAATGGTCCAAAAATGTCAGGGAGAAAGCAGGTAAAAAAGCATGTAGCTCTTATTCTTGTATAAGGCAGGAGATGAGGTGGTAGGGAAATCAAGAATAAATAAGAAAGATAGAGTATACCTGAGATGGTTTGCAAGTCAGGATTTAGGTCTCAAAAAATGCAGGGAGAGGGGGGCTCCTAGGCCATGGGCACAGGGCTGAAGGACTGGGTGGCTGATTATTAGCCATGTCTCTTAGCAAAATTCTCCAGTTCTCAATTCCTGTCTTTTTTTTCCAGCCTTGTTTCTCACCACTTCTCTCCTTTTACCAAACTAAGATTTCAGACCTAAGGATACCTTGCTGGTGCCCACATGCTCTTTCCTTTTGTGGCCCTACATGTTACATTATTTCCTTCACTTCTAATTCTATCTATTGTATTTTTTTCATACTTAACATTCAATTAAAATGATATCAAGAAGCTTTTTGTAGTCCTCCCAATTGGGGTGGCTTTTCCCCACCCCTATGACCCATGACAATTTTATTATATCTATGTTAATTGGGCTTATATGGCAATTAGCTATTTATGCGATTTTCTCAAGTTCACAATATGCCCCATCGATCCTATGTTTAAGCACTATTGATGGACAGATTCTGACATATACAGGCTCAGCAATAAAAGTTTGTTCAATAAAATTAAGAGTTAGGGCTTTGGCTTTTTTGGTGCCTATGTTATTTAAAGTAAAGTAAAGTAAAGTAAAGTAAAGTAAAGTAAAGTAAAGTAAAGTAAAGTAAAGAATAAAACCAACCTGAATGTGGATACAGGGCTCTTTTCCTTTGGGGTCTGACTTAAGCAGGGTCTGCTCTCCAAGAGTCTTTTAGAGCTGGTCAGGGTATCACGGCCAATTCTAGAAAGGGAACTAGAGTGCTAATCAGGAACCCCGTAATAAGACTGGGACCCCCTCCCATATGGTGAGGGATAGAGAAAAGCTGTGAATAGACCATTCCCTCCAGATCTCCAGATCTGGGATCCTAGCCGTGGGAGATGTGGGGGTCCTCCTGTACCCCTTCCCAGACAGTGTGAGCTCAGTCACTTGACAAGACCAAACCTAGTTGGGGTGGCTCATATTCATCAAACATTCATTCTGCAAGCAACAGTTAACAGAAATGCAGAACCTCAGTGAGAACTACAGTGTGGGGCAGGGAAGCCTTGAGGACAGAGAACAAGCTCAGTCGTCAAGAATCAGCCTGACTCTATATTGGCAGAGAGCGCAAGTGTTCCAGGAGCTTGAGCAGAGTTTACAGGTCAATGAGCCTGGTATATGGACCAGTGAGGAAACCAGGATGACGAGAACAGCCCTTCTATGGTGGAAGAGTCAGAGAAAAAAATTAGTGCTGGGAGTCAACAACTTCTGGTGTGAAAGCACTAAATCTTGGTGTTAATTGGATCAGAGTTACCGTGGGGTGAGGGCGGTAGTAGCTAAAAGGACCTTGGTCCTGAATGAGCTACCTCTTGTGGCTTGAATACTGACTGATAGCTGGAAAAAGTTATGAGAACACACGCCCTATTAATATGGCCCAATAACAACAGTATCCTCCAGGGGTGTGTCTTAGTCTGCTTGTGCTGCTATAACAAAATACCACAGACTGGGTAATTTATAAACAACAGAAATTTATTTCTTACCATTCTAGAAGTTGGAGGTCTGAGATCAGGATGCCAGTGTGGTCATGTGAGGGGTCTTTTCTGGGTCTTAGAGTTCTCTTTGTATCCTCATGTGGAGGAAAGGACTAGGGACCTCTGTGGGGTTCTCTATTATAGGGCAGTAATCCCATTCATGAGGGATCTACTGTCATACCTTGAGCACCTACCAAAGGCCCCACCTCCTAATACCATCATCTTTGGGAATTATGATCTCAACATACAGATTTTTGTGGGGACAGAGACATTGCAACCATAGCAGGGTAGGCCATCATTGCTTTAACATCTTCAGCAACTTGATGCTCAAGGTAATATACATCGTACTTGTTGGAAAGAATCACAAATTATTTTCTACCCTAACTGTTCTAGACTGACTTTTAAAGTAAAGTAAGCAGACTCCGAATGCTTCCAACGACCTCACTCCCCCCTTTCTCACAAGAATATGGCTCAGATGATCCCCGTGTTAAAGAGAATTTCTTCTGTAATTATGGGAGTATATGTCGCGCTAACCCCTTCCTTTGCTCCTTTGGCAAGGTGTTCCATTATCATTGTTTGACTTCAGTTCAGCTGTGGGAACTTCTAGCAGTAACTTGGACCCTGAAGGAGCAGAGCCTCATCTGGGGTTGCTTTTCCCATATCTGGCAAGGATTGCAAAGATCCAATAAGTCAACATTTACACAATGCTTGGGGATCAAAAAGGTCTATTGGGGCTGTAAAGGTGACAAGGAATAATCCTTGGTTGTTCATTACTAGTGTGATGGCTCAAAGCACACCCCCATTTTCTACCTTGATGTCTTATTAAAAGGTTAGAAAATCTCTATCAGGGTGAGAAAGGCAACTTTTACTTGTTCGGTGGGTGGTTTTTCAAAGCCTTAGACATTCATCTCTAACAGAAGTCTATTCAAAAGTGTCAGAGGCACTTATCATTTATCCACACATGCAGGGAAAGCAGGAGACAAAATATAGAAGAAATTAGAGCCTCCAGGGTGAAAGGAGGAATTTTTCTCGTTTGGCAGTAAGGAGCCAGTCACACACTGCTGGGAGTGATGCTGAGAGAGCTATTGTACCCCATCTCTCTGTCCTCACTCAGTGGGGGTGGTGGTGGTAAGAGACAGCCCCAGATTTTTCAAATGTTCAAGTTCTCAACAAAAACCTTAATTCAAAGCATTGACCTTAGTTTATATGGGACAGTCATGGTTACTAATTGCTTGCCATCCAAAACCAAAAAATATAAAGCAGTTCAATAACTAGACAGTTATGCAGAAGGCCACCTGTTTTAAACATCCACTCTGAGTTTCAACTCATGGGGCAGACAAGGTGTCTGGCTCCCATCAATGACAGCGATGTCCAAGCACACACAGTTCTCAGCCCCCTGAAAACACTGGCCAATTTTTTCATACTCTCTCATTGCAGGTGACCCTCCTGGCAGTCATTACCAAATACTACATCTCCTGGTAAGCTGAGGGGACTGCCCAAGGCACCCCTCCCACCTAATCAGCATCTTACCAATCTAGATTTCATTCCAGTTTCATCCCCCTTAAACTCCCAATCTTGATTGTTTTTTTTATCTGCCCTCCAGGAGTTGGTATTTGAATTTCAACTTTTCCTCCTGCATTCTGTTGCTCAGCTAGACCTTCAAAACTCAGCATCCCTTGCTACCTGTAAAGACAGAGAATGCCCTGCTTTAACTCTGACCCTACAGGACGTAACCTTGGACCGTAGCTGCCCAACCTCAGCCCTCATGAAGGGAGATCAGTGACTACATATGTACCAGGGTAACAGAGGCAGACCCTCTCTTTTTTCTCTTCTCTCTCTTTGATACATCCTTCTTTTTGCCTCACTACCAGACTAATAATGAAATCGACAGGGAGACTACAAATACCAAGATCAGCCAAACAGGTGATCCTACCTTGACTCTGGCAATGAGTGCTCCTGAGACTCTAATGTAAGTTATCATTCATTTCCTGTACAGTAGTATTACATGATGCCAAAAGAAAAGTAGAACCTGGAGTTGTTATGCTTTCCACACCAATTTACCTTTATGCTGGGGAGAAATTCATCCCAAAGGGTAATTTATTCAAGAACCGGCAAGTGTCTGGGAAGAGTGACTTCTAATGAAAGTGCCTTTTTAACCATAACTATATATCATGTCCTGACATTTATAATGAAGCCTAGAGCCAGAAATAGATTCTTCAGGAGCACGAGAATACGTCTAAATAGCGAGATTAACTCTATTCTGCCTAAATTGTGACTTTGCCTGGGAGGAGCCTAGGGGTTTCCATGTTTGTGTGATTCAGTGGGTTTCTGGAATCTTCTTTGGTTTGACTATGGGACTCCCTTGAGTGGTCCAGCAGTGGGTAAGCTGAGACCACACACACATGTGCTTTCTTTTACAGGCAATGCAGAAAAACAGCAATTGCCTCCATTTCTAGGCAGAAATGTTAACCTTTCACTATCTATTTTACTCTTCCTTAAAATTGTATTGATTTGGGTTTCCATTTTGTAATTAAAAGAACATTTAGTTAGTAGCTGAGAGGTGTTGCTCTTATGTTTATCATTGTTTTTGAATCTACCTTGAAATCGTTGGGCAGAGAGTTGGAACATTTTGGAAAATTAATTAACAGGAGACTGAAAAGTTTTTGTAGCCTGAAGAAACCATAAAGGGTCACAAAAAGGAGTCACAGGTCTTTATTCGATAGGGCACTCTCGGGACATTTTCAGAAGGGGAAAGAACTTGTGAAATGAGCGTGAAAAATCTTTATATCATTTTTCTTTTAAAATATGGTTTTTAAAATGTCTTCTAAAGAAAACACAGCATTTAAGAACTTGTTCAATGGAAATTGGAGGCATTAGAGTAGAGAATAACCTTTAGAAACTTGGGCATTCTATACAAAATAATTCATCTCAAACTGAGATTTAGAGGTCACAAAAGAGGACGGGTGGTAAAATGGTTGGTAACGGCCAGGAGGTATTTTTCTGTTTGAAAAGCAGCCAGCACAGGCTTTTCTGCTGACTCAGGAGGATATATGGGATGAAGAGAGGGAGGGGTGACAGATCAATTTCACTTTTCTTGGCAGAGAGGAAGGTATGCACAGAGGAAAATTAGAGAGAGGCCATCATTCATGCAGATATGATACTCATCTTGAAAGGTGAGGTGACAACCGAAGTGCCTTCAGAGGCTAAACCAGTTTTGAAAGTAGTGGAGGGCCCAACTGGAGAGTGCAATTCCAACCTGCAGGAGGCAGCAGCGCTCAGCCCCACTAGTCGTCGCAACCCACGAAGGCAGGCCCAGAGTAGCCAGACCTCCGCATAGCTTAAGAAAAGCCGGAAAACTGAAAACAGCTGAGTTGAAACCTCAACTACTTTAAAAGATCAGCAACACATCTAAAACCTTACTAAAACATCGTTCTGAGAACTTTTCTGAGAATTGGCACTTTGCAGTCACATGTAAAACGTTCTCATTAAGGTAATGGAAGAAAAGAACAATGTTATTTGAAGGAAATTGCAAATTGCAAGTCACTGGTAAGAGTTTTTATGAGAAAACTTTTCTAAAGCCTTAATGTTGGAGATGCACACTGAAAATAATTCGTGTATCTCACAAGGTTTCTAACCACAAATCTGGAAGTTAAAACCAGAGTTATATTAAATAGTGATTAATAATAGTTGAACCTGAATACGAAATCACTTCTACACAGCAAGACATTAAATATTTACGCCGTTATTTGAATCAGAAGTTATACTCTGGTAGAAAATTTATGAATGACTGAATTATGTGTTTTATGCCTGGTCTCTCTGTGATTTGCATGCTTAACCATTCGGTCCACATTATCATAAATCAGGTATCACACCTCACCTGGTGGCAGCTATTGAAATTTTGAACATAATATCTAGAGAGAAATAACAAGCCCTTTTAGGGCGAGACTCACAACCTCTAACTTACGAAATAATGGGAATTTTCAGAGGGACTGGAATTTCTTTCCACACTCTATTGTGCTTGAATATTGCTCTATCTCACAGCAACCTTACTTGAGGTAGTACATTCATTCCCCTATCTGTCTTCACAAACGATAATGGTGTACCCTGTAGAGTTAAATAGGGCAAAAATATGTATATATACACTTCTATTATATCCTTGTGGTGGATCAGATTATTATCCAGAAATATTCATTCCCATCCTACCTTCCCCTTCCTAGGCACAGTATCCTTCTCTGACCTTTAACTTTGGGCTTGGTTTTAGGATTTGCTTCAATCAGTATGATGTCAGCAGACATGATGCGATCAAAAGCTTGAAGAGCAGTGTGTGGTTGGACTTGTTCTGCTTCTGGCATCTTTGTGAGGCGTGCTTTCTCAAAGTAACTGCTGCTTCTTCAGCCCGGAATGAACACATATGGAGCAGAGCCACCCCAGCCAGACCCAGTTAAAACAATATGCCCAAGGGAGCCCAGCCTACCTAAGCTGCCCCAGCCAACTCCAGATCCAGGAGAGTAAATGAATGTGTTTGTTTTTTTTTTAAACCGAAGTTGGCCAGTTGGGGGCATGGGGGAGGGTTGTTATTCAGCATTATTCTAGCACTAGCTAATTAATGCCTTTTAATTGGTCCCTACAGTTGTTTTGCTTTGTTAGAGCGCAAGCATTCCACTTAGGATGTGGGTAGTAGACATTTTAAGGACTGGAAGAACTGGACAATACACAGAGGGTCTGAGTTCAGCTATGGGTCTACTTCGAGGCAGGATACTTAAGCTCTGTCTGCTCCCATCACTTAAAGATTGGCTAAAGCAGAGTCTGAGTATCGTCCTCTTCTTAACCCTCTCTTCCATCTCAACTACTATCCACCGTCCGACCATTCACTATGTATCCTGTTGATTCTGCTTCATACATAAGTCTCAGGTCTTTCCAAGGTTCTTTGCTCTCCTTGCCAACAATCCTGGGCCTGTTCATCACCATCTTTTGCTTAAATTAGTACAACAGCCTCTTTCTGATTCATGTCTCATCTTGCTTTCCCCCCTCCACCAGATTAAGAACATTTCCACAACTTCCTATTTCTTTCTTTAAAAAAAAAAGCAACTCTCACCTGAGGATGTGTTAATTGATTTTAGAGAGAGAGGAATGAAGAGAGAGAGAGGGGAACATTGATGTGAGAGAGAAACATCATTGGCTGCCTCCCGTAGGTGTACCAACCAGGGATCAAACCTGCAACCTTTTGGTGTATGGGACAATGCTCCAACCAACTGCGCCCCCCAGCCAGGGTCCCATTGCTTTAGGTATCACCAGTTTCTAATTATGGCATTTGAAGTCCTTTAGGATCTGCTAACAACCCTTATCACCTGTCCCTAATGCGCCCCAATGCTCACATCCTACCTCTAAGTTTCAGTCCATGGAGCTTTCTTCTGCCACAATCTCTCTGGACTTTCACACTTCCACTCGCACGCTACCCTTCTCTCTTTCTGGTGTTTAAATTCGCACACCAGCAATGAGTTTATGGAGCAATCTGAGCGCAGAAAGGTGAAAACATGAGTGGGTTTCCCCCACACTCTTCTCCAATTGAGACAAACTAAGTTTCTCTTTCTTACTCCACATCAAGAATTTGGGGAGACTCCATGACTACTTTAAAAAGTCTGTTATCAAAAACTTTATCTAGTTTAAAACTCCAATTTCAAATCGACTTTCAGTTCCCTTTGCCTCAGCAACGGCAAGGTTTTAGCATAAAGATCTTAGAGCGTGGGAAAGCCTGTGGTTTCACCTTAGACTGGAGGGGTCAGGGGATTGTCTGACTCCAGGACACCTTTCCCACCCCTCTGGGTTTTCACCAGTATGGGGCTGGAGGAGGTGGGCATAAGGAAAGGAACAAGGGTCTCTTATCTAAATGGCATTACAGCCAATGCCCCCTACATGCTGTGCAGCCAATGTAGAGCAGACACCAAAATGCTGATTGTTCTGGGGATGCATATTGTGAATTTATTGGAGGCTACAGTAGGGGAGGCATCCACCATACATTTCTTTTGTGGGGTCCACCTCTAGATTTCCCTTTATGTCCCTCTGTTCACTCCCCAGCAGAAAACTCCATTGCTTCTGGGGTAGCTGATGGGTATTTTCATCATGGACTGCCCTCCTGGATGAGGCACCCAAAATTTTAGCCAAAGATTTATGAAACCCTGATGTTTTACCTAAAAGAAAACCAGCATCTTAAAAAAAACATTTAATGGATAAATTTGGCTAAAAAATGGTTTCTCGGTAAGTTTTATTTCTCATCTAAACTGGTTTTTGGTGGCAGGGTCTGGGGAAGGGGCATCGGGTTCCCTGTCCAGCTATGAAGGCAACAAGAAAAAGCCCCTGAAGCAGCCCGCATAGCAGGCCAGGGAGGTGCATGAGGAAGACAAGGCATTCGAGCAGAAACAAAAGGAGGAGCAGAAGAAGCTCAAGGAGCTAAAAGCCAGGCTGTGGGGAAGGGCCCCTGGCCAAGGGTGGAATTCAGAGTCTGGCAAAAAGTGAGCTGTTCCTTGTGCCTGGGGCATTGGTGACCCTCAATTCCGCTCTGGTTTAACATCTGATTCCCTTTCATAACATCTGTTGCCACCTATAGCTCGAGTGAAGTGTTGTCTTGGTGTCTGCTGCACATTTAAGAATAAACTTCTTTAAAACAACAACAATGACAACAGAAAATAATAATCATGCCGTGGCTCATCTCTTTAGTTCTTCTCGCTCTGCCATTCAACCTTAACTGTGAGGTCAGAGTAAACCCGGCCTAGAATCCTGTCAAAGTGTGTTCTTCAGTCTTTGTTCCATTCCAAATTCTGTATTGCCTGGAATTAAACCAACTCATTTGAAATGAACAAACAAACTGGCTTATATAGTCGTAGCAAAAACCAGATGTTCAGTAAAACATTTGCTCTGATAGTGTTTTAAAAGAGGAAGCAATGCTAGAATAATTTGGTTGCTTGTTTCTTCTTTGCCCACAGTGTTTAAGTTTTCCTGATTTCAGTTAAAGGGTTTGAGCGTCTTGGATTGTTTGTCCTGTCGGCAAACATTCTGTAAAAGGTCTGGAGTAGATGGGTCTTAATTCTAGCAGTCTCTGGCAGGACAGGGTGTTTAAGCAGCCTTACAATGAGCAGCTATTTAAGTAATAAGAGGCCTGGCTAGGGAAATAATTTTTGGCTTTTCTGGCCTTTCACCTCTCAGATGCTGGCAGGTGAAACAAGATATGGCAACTTTCTGGTGTTTGCTTCCATGTACAATTAGAATTTTACCTCTGCAAACTGCCAGACCATGAAGCAAGGTCCCTCGCCTGCAAATTGAAGATCAGGTTCATATAAACCTGTAAGGGAGAGTGTGTCTGAATCTCTCTGTTGGCCACTCCACCCTCTCTTTTCTTCATCCTGCCAGGGGCACCCGTTTCCTAGTTGCCCATGTGCTGAGATGGGTCCCTACCCCGGCATCAGGCATATCAGAGGTTTCCCAGACATAAGATAGTTGGTCTTTATCCTTTGGTCCTCTCAGAGAGGTAGACTCTGAAGTCAGATTTGCCTTGCCACTCACCACTTGAGCAATTTTGTTGGACCTCAGTTTGATCGTCTGTAAAAGGGGGTGAATTACAGTACCTTTTAGTGTTGTAAGAATTAAATGAATTCATGCATGAGAAGCACTTGGATTAATCCCTGGCTCATGGTAAGCATCACGTGTTAGCTGTTTCTGTTATTTCTGGTGCCTCTCCGGACTCAGTCACTTTCTGTGCTTGGCCTGATCTGTTTTTTTCTGGCTCTTGGCCACCAGTCCAGGCCTGAGGCCTGAGTGTCAGATAAACTTCCTCCTACTAACTGAACCCCACCGAAAGCCAGAGGGCACAGGAATGCACTCTGATGTGTCCATTCCCAGATAAAACTTAGATTTGTCTGAAGTTACATCTCTGATTAGTGGCAGAGCGGAGTTGGCTTCTGTGCAGCATTCAGCAGAGCTACCTCAGTGGAGTTTATGAAGTCCAAAGTAATCAGGATGTCTGTCCTTCCGCCCTTCTTTAAGAAAATAAAAAAATAATTATTTAAATGTATACAGCCTTTAAAATTAATCCATGTCTCTCTGGTTAGAGTCTAAACGTGTATAGTCTCTAAATGAATGCAGTTTAGCAATATTTATCAAGAGTCAAATATGTGAAGTCTTTGAGCCAACCATTCCCAGTTCTGGAGTTTATTCTATATAAATACTCAGAAATATCAGAAATGATCGATGTGCAAAGTTACCCATTATTAGAGCATTGCTTGTAAAAGCAGGAGGTTGGAAGCAACCTAAATACCCATCAGAAGGAAAGAATTTAAATAAATTATGGGACATCTGTACAGATGAATTGTATGCAGACATTAAGGAGAATAAGATACCTCTTTTTGTACTGATACAGACTGATCTTCAAGGTGTATTTTTAAGCAAAATGAATAAATAATATATAATACATATTTTTATGTAAATATATGTACATATTTCCTTATATGTGCATAATATACCTCTGGAAGGAGACCAAGCAATTAAAAGTTGTCTACGGGGAGGGGAATCGGGCTATAGAGGCAGAAGGGAAGTTTTTATGACATGGTTTTTACTTTGCAATGTTGGAACATGTGAAATGCATTTCTTATTTCAAATTAAGTAAGTGTGTGCATTTCTAATGGAACCATGTGATAACGCGAGCGCATATCAAGAGAGCACATGCGGTGGTTGGTGAAGACTGGAGGAACCTTCTCATGACTCGGGCAGTTGGTTTATTGCTCAGATGAAACAGCAAGCTGCTTTCAGATTTTGGGCCATGGTATGGTTTCATTTGTTTGTAATATTTGTCAAGTATTGTTCAATTATTCATGCAGCAGACCACTAGCTAGACAGAAAGCATAAGAAACTAATGGAGAAACAAAACAAATTAATGAGGAGTATAAAGATGATATTAATTCTGCAAACTTGCCTCAAGAGAATCTATACCAGGTCTGAAGTTGTAGTCATCTGATCAAAATTCTTCACAACACATCAAGATGTCTCTAAGAATCTCAAAAACAAATATTAATATTGCCTAAAAGATAATCTTATTCACTTTGGCTTTTCTTTATTGGGGTCTGTCTGGGCTTACCATATTGCACAGAAAATCTACCACAAGAATTAAATTCTGTTAGAATCTGGTGAAGAATTATTCATGAAATAAATAAATTTCTGCTACTGATTACCTAAGAGCAGCCCTGGGTACCAGGGGACAGGTAGTTCCCTTGTGAATTAACTTTGGCAATTGAGTGACTGTGTTCTATGGATTTTTAATTTTTGGCTAATTGCTGAAATCGCTGCTTTTCTATTTTTCCAGTGCAGTTCATCCTAATACATGCAAGATGTCACTTCTGACTGGTGACCCCGGGGTCCTCTAACTGGACCTGTTTCTGCTACCTAGGTGCTCAAATAGAACTTTGTCTATGCCATAAGCCTAGATTTTAAACTATGTTATCTCAAACATACCCTCTATACTTGGTAAAAATCTATCTAGTTGTTTTTATGTAATATAATAGCAGACACACCAAAAAACACAATCTTCATTTATATAGATATCTACTGTTTACCATGCGATCAATTATTTGTGGTGAAGAACCCTTTCTTTTTTTCATATAATTTGGAAACAAAGCTAAAAATTACATAAGTAAACCTATTTTGTCTACTTTAATGCTATAACATGTAGTTAAATTTCAATGAATATACAGGCAGTTCAAAAAAAAACATAATGCAAACAATGTTGCAGTTTATTTGTTAAACAATACTTGCATACTTCATTTCAAGAATAAAGCACAGAAGGTCATTTATTAAATGTAAACAGACAGAATATTTGAAAAGTTGTAGTTAAAATCACCTGACACACTCTAAGTTACTTATAGAAATGTTTTTTTAACTTAAAATGACTTCCTTTTTTTATCCTAGGGAAATATGTGATAAAATGATGTGAAAATCCTAAAGGAAAGGTTATTTTTTTTCTTGGAAAAGAATTGATAAATCAGAAACAACACAGGGGAAAGTGCTTCTCCTTCACCCCCTTCTCTCCAGCTTCTGCCTTTCCCACGCCCTGCTCACAGCCGACAAGACACAAATGCTCCCCCGAAGGCGCTCTTTTAAGTTGGGTGTTCTTTCAAGTTTGTTTTCATTCTTCCTGGCCATTTATCAACTAAATAACAAGCATTACTCAGCACATATTCTGTGTGCAGTACTTGAGCAATAATATGAATGACAACTGTCACCACCATCACCTTCAAAAACCTCCCCTCTGCTAAATAGATAAATAAGCAAATACAGTGGTACTTGTCGTTAATTCTTCTAGAATTCGTTGCAGGTGCCAAAACTGACGAGTACTGAACAATGAAGCATTTTCTCTCACGGGGTTTCCTTGTGACTCATACAAGTTTGAGCAAGTGTGATGCATCCCGAGCATGCGCCGAGTGCTGGAACACTTTTTATTCTCGTCAAAATGCAACAAGTACAGGGTTTGACAAGTTCTGAAGCTGACAAGTACCGAGGTATGACTGTATATTAGTTAAGGAGGGAAAAACAGAATTCGTGGCCAAAAAAAAGAGTCAGCTAGAACACAATCTTATGGGGATAAGCAGATTTCATTAGAAGAGAGGTGACACCCCACTCCCACCACCTTCTCAAAGGAAGGGTCTGGAAGACACCCAAAGGCCCCTAGACACATCAATGTGGGGGCCCCCAAACATGCCAAACCCAGAATTTTAACACAGAACTTTGCTTCTGGCCACCCACTTCAGAATGCCTTCATGAAGAGATGCTATACAAATGCTAACACTTTGTAGAAGTGTAGAGTTGAGCTCTTTACTGGGAATCTGCCTTATCTTTAGCCCCACAACCTTGATGTGAGGTAAGTTTTTAGGAGGCCACATTTCTCACACTTGCTAGAGGACAGAAACTTCCATGCCCCCTGGGGGACAATGAACACTTCCCTCTCCTCCAAGGTTTACCCTGACTCATGGAACTCTAGCAATTCTGGTGCTGGGGAAATCTCTGTGTGTACTGAGTTAGTTACTGCTGTTTCCAAGCAAATGGGAACCAGGAGTAGACATGTATTTTGCAAAAAAAAAAAAATCTTAAAACCTTCCTTTAGAAATGACTGTGTGCTAATTATCTAGGCCGTGTGTACAGACGCAAGACAAAGGGGAAATTTGGATCAGTCTCTTGCAAATACTAGTCCTAATTCTAAACATTTAGCAATGATCTCATTCACTTCCAGTGATTTCCTCTAAGGGAGCATGGGCCTCAGACAAAATTCTGCTAAGAGCAAGCTGGGGTGCTGGAGAAGATGCTGGAGCAGAATAAGGGCCCGGAATAGGTGAATCCAAATGAAGTGTGGTGTTGAGTTTATCGTAATGTACCAGTGTGCTGTGGGGATAATGAAGGTGTTACATGGTAGGATGTTAACACCTGGGAAACTGGGCAAGGGATATACAGAATGATGGGTGCTATCTTTGCAACTTTTCAAAAAATTAAAATTATTCTATAATAAGGTTTACTCTAAAAACCCCCATAATTTTGGAGGTTGCTTCCCCATTTGAAGTGTCCAGGGAGGTGACCCACTCACTCTTGGTAGGGATGGGAGTGCGGTGTCTGAAGGTACCCACAGCCAAAGGGAAGTGACAGATGGGCCACTCTGTGGAGAGGTTGACCGAAGTGTTCGGCCAGTCAGTTTTCCTCAGGGCTGACATTTGAAAGATTTGGCTTTTTAGATTTCCCTTCCCCTAAATTACTGGATTTCAGGTCAGGGGGCAGCAATTCTAGTTCAGTTTGGCATGTCAGTGGGCACGGAGTGGGCACATAGTAGGCTGTCAGTGAAGGTTTGTGAATACATGTTTGTAGAATACATAATACCTGAGTTGATTGATGTTTCTGACAGTGACATTTGATATATGCTATTTATTACTCCTCTGTACATACTCCTCTCAACTCTCTTTGCCTTCATATTTTCAATCCTTTCTTCCCTCGCATTTTTTCTCTTTGAGCGCCGGCTGGCACTGGTTCCTAGTGATCCCACTGTGGGCTGCAGAGAGATGCCTCTGCAGTGCTGGGGACCAGGCTACATCACCCTGCCATGTCACTTATACATGCCCTGAAAGCAAATGTTCCCCTCCAGTACTAAAGCCACATTGTGAAAAAGCTGAGAGACCAAAGTGGAGAGCCAAACTCACACAGGGACTAGATGAAATAGAGATATAAATTCAGTCACAATGAAGAAAGGAAATCTGGGTCACCTAAAGCAAGAGACAATGTCTGTCTGTGCCTGGCTGGGGAGATTCGAGAGCCACATGTCTCCAAACCTCTCACACGCCCCTGATGGATAGCTTGAGATCTGGGAGGTGACTCCAGGAGCTTGTCTTACTCTTAGAGGAGCCCTTGACCTTGGCTAGCAAAGAATGCGACACACAGGTGCTTGATAAATATGAGACCTCTAAGTTCTGGTCAGGAGGCTGGGAAATGCCCTCTAGGGCCATCATTCCCAGGCCTGGTCTCCAGTGTGCTTTGGAAGGGTCTTCAGGAGGCGGCAGCCATCCTTGCAGGGCAACCTCCTTCCCACCCCCCTAAGCTTCTACATGACACTCTCCTTCATAAACAAATATGGTGCCACCCACCACTTCCAAGGAGCACATGAGCTGCTGTGCTGCTGGATGAGGCGTACGGGAGTTCGTGTAGTTAATATGATAAATATAGCAAAAGGACTTCTCAGTTCAAGTTTCACCTCTGTCATTGGCAACTTTAAGACTTTATACCCTCATTTAACTAAAGGGATCTCAACATTTTCAGCTATAAAATGAGACTCCCTAACTTGGCTTGTCTTCTATCTGTAACACTTTAATAATGAATTTGTTGGGCGGGGCTGGAAATTAAATATCTTGTGTTCATATCTAAGTTCTGCCATTAACTTGAGGAAGACATTTCACTTTCTTGGCTTCACTTTTTCCTCCCATAAAAACAGCAGTTGAAAATTTAATCTACAAAAAAAAAAAAATTCCTAGGTCGATTTACCTTTGACCTTCATCTAGGACAGCAAAAATGTTAGTTGTAAAGAAAGGGTACTTTCATTATTTTTTCCTGTTCCTTCTTCCCTCCAATACCACATGAAATGGGGGGCAACTAACTGGTTCTCCAGGTGTGTCTTGACGATACCATATAAAGGAATAAGCACAAAAGTTCCCTAAGCATATTATTGTAGTGTTGAAAGTGCTTCACTATTTTGGCCCTACCAGCCTTTTAAATATCATTCCTTCTTCACACCCTACATTCCAGTCTCTATGGGGAAAACTACTGGTGTCTGTCATTCCTAGCATCTCAGGCCCCAGACTTTCTTATGCTTTTCTTTCAGGTTGAAATGTTCTTTCTCCCATCCTCATCCTGCTCATTTTTATTTTCTCCATGTGAGGAATTTTTTCCAGAATCTTCTTATGTGTGTCAGTTCCTGGGTAATATTTTTTCAATCCCCTGCCCCCCACCTCACACACACCAATAGGAAGAATTAGGCGCTTCCTGGTCTACTCTCCCCTTTGCCCATTCTACTGTCATATCATGATATTTATTATGTCACATTACAGCTAGTCATTTCCTGGTGCTTCTCCAACAGACGGTCAGTCCCTTCAGAGCAGGGCTTTGTGCCCTAACGTTTATCACAATATCTTGCTAAGCCGCTCTGAATTAAGAGGCGAGTAAACACAACTTACAGTTCAGTTTGAAAAGGTGAAGATCAGGGTCAGAGAAGGTCGAAGCCAGTCTTTCCAAGTTGACCGGGGCCTGTGCAGTGAGAGTCCCCAAATGAAGCTTGAAGAGAGTTGTCTACTCACCATGTGACTTGGTGTCCTTTCAGTGCGTTTTGAAAGGAACCAGGGAGCCTCAAAACAGTGCATGTTGGAGCCACGTGTGGAACAGATGTGTACCTCTTCAAAACCCCAAAGTCAGGAGCTGAGAAAGGAGAGGCAGGTGCTGAGCACAGCAAAGCAATGAAAGGCGAGTTGCATGTGTGTTTTCCACGCAGTGCATTCCACAGAAAGTGTCACTGCTTGGCTCACGGGCGACATGACCCTGCCTATCATACGATGGCCCTAAGCGGCATGTATACAATGACAGATGTCTGTGTCAAACCACAACAAAGAGTAGCCTGGGGGAGTGTGGGGCAGCTTCAGCAGAGCTGAAACAAGACATCAAAGCCCTCCCTGGAAGCCTGGGGTGCTGTCTGCCTCACCGTTCTGTGCCTCCAGCAATCAGCTGGGCCACTATCACGTGACCCTCAGCTGGTGCTCCCCTCCATCCACCGCAAAAGTGCTGAGAGAGAGCGAACTTTTGGGGCTGTGACCTG